>JAVQJD010075831.1:0-38036 GCA_036023655.1 Nannoperca australis
ACATGTAACGGAGTTACGTAATAAATTACAAAATAAATGTAATTGTAATTAAATGTATGTTTTAGGACTTTTCAGCTTTATTGCCCAGTTTAAAACATTTGTTAAAGTAAAGTAATCAAGAAGTAATCAAATGTAATAAGTTAAGTAATCAAAATAGTTACAGTACCTATTACTTTTTAAAACGAGGTAACTAGTAATCTGTAACATTTTACATTTCAAAAGTAACCTTCCCAACACTGATCAAGACCATGTATGTGGGGGGCTCAACTGGAGTTATGGCTAGTGTAGCAGTAGCACACCAAGTGTGTTATGTAAAAGTAGCCACCGTAAGCCACAGGTCATATTAGACCAAGTTAGGCTGAAGAGGACGTTTCAGGGTGCTTTACTCTGCAAAAGGAAAGTTCTCCTGTTTGATTAAGATAAGATCAAATATCAGAGCAGAATGTCGAAATGATGAGTTGAGTTGAGATGAGTTGAAATAGTTTTGTTAACTGAATCATTCACACGTCTCAGTTGCCCACAGTCTATAATGGACTGCATGTTGTGATGAATATAAAGCACAATTAGATCATAGTGATCTCTGTGTGATCTCATCTGTTGCTGATTATCTGGCAGGAAGGGAGTTGTGGTGTATTACGTAACAGATATCATAGCCTTTTAAATCTGGCTGCTAGGATATCACAGAGAGTGTGACTTTACGTCAAAGTCCTGTACAGTTTACCAACCTTCACATAGGGAACTCTGTTTTTGTCTTCATGCACAGCGAGGTTCGTCTTCGACACTTTAAACAGAACAAAGATCAGCACAGTCATATTGCACAAAATACTCCAATAATCACCTAAATTTCACCTTCAATGTTGAGACAAGTAGTCTTATTTACCGTCCAGCAGGTCTCTTATCTTGTCCAAGTAAATTTCAAAATAGGAGACCTGCACAGAGACACAGAGAACGTTTAATGTCCAGCACTTCTCTGTCAAACTTCATCATTTAGGCACAAGGAATTGCATTATAATAATATAGGTCATTCATGTATTCAAACATAAAGAATTCAATGTTAAACAGGTAAACATTGGATGCATGTATGTTGTTCTAAATCAAGGGGACCTGCACTTGGTTATTGATTCACTAATCCATCTTTTATTTCACATAAAACAGATCAAATTACAGGGAGTTTATGTTTTTAGCTTGTCTGTGCTTTAAACTGTTGAAACGATTAAGACTGGTATCTGTCACTTCCAAGGCCCAAAATGCAAATTATGAATCATTATTACAGATGCTGCAGCTTTGCAAGCTTGAGTTATTGCTTTGATGCGTTTAGTTGTACCTTGATGTGAAACTCGAGGTTCTCGTCCATGGAGTAGATGTGGTCAAAGATGTCGTGGGCGATGCGGGGGATGATGCCCATCAGCTGGGGGTTGTGTAGTTTGCCCTGAACACATATTAATGTTTTAATGCTCTAATGTTTGTCAAACTTTAAAGCGACTTGAGGGGAGTTTTAAGGGGAACATCAACAAGGACTTTAAAGGTAGAATTAAGACTCATTGTAAAGACAGTGAAGCAGAGGTTTGTCGGATCAGAGAATTAAAAGAGGCTTTGGGCTGCTGTCTTGGGGGATTAGTCTACCAGCTGAAGTCATTTGCACTCATTACGAAAGATGCAGGATGCTGATCTTGCTGTTTGAGAGTCTGTCTGCGCCAAGAATTGTACTTTTTCCTCTTCAAATATACACCAACAACTACTCAAACAGCCTTTGAAACACAGTGAATTTGGACATCAATGTTTGCAGGTATTGAATCTTGGTACAAGATTCCTCGAATCTCAGCCTCCGTACGAGCCTGACTGGATTTAATGCTTGTGGTCAATCTGTTACACAATGCCTGCTGTGCTCTAATCCTCTGACTGGAGATAGAAGCTCAAAATAAAGGTCACTGCCGGTCTTTACATAATGGCTTTGACTCTGGGATTCATCGATGGGTCGACTGATCGACAGCAACAACAAGGAAGTGGAGTAACTGCTGTCATGAAAGTAAAGTTATGTTACGACCTCTGTCATGTTTTGAAATTCTGAGGCTGTGATTCCAGGTCGTAATACCTTCCAAACGTTAAAGGCATGCTGGAGTGAAGGAGTCTCTCACCTCCATGGTGTGTGTCTTCCCAGAGGACGTCTGTCCGTAGGCAAAGATGGTCCCGTTGTAACCGCCCAGCACATCTGGAATGACAAGATTATTCTATGATTCCTGGAATATGACTTGTTTTCTAATCTTTATTTGTACAAGAGAATATCCAGCATGTGTAGAAATACCTGCCTGCTTTAGACATTTACTCTGTTACTTTATGCTACAATCAGAACTAGTACTTCTTTTACTTCTACAGCCAGTCCCACTGATACTACTGTACTACTGCCAGCACTGTTTTCCAGTCCTCCTATCAAGTCCAAGTCAGGTCTCCAATCAGGTCTCCAGTCCACACAAGTCCTTTCGATGAAGAGGCTGGATAATGAATTAATCCAGGAATTGGCGTCCCGTCTATTAGCCTTTCAAATATTTGTATATGCCAGAATATAAATGTGACTTGAGTCGAAGGTTTTAAGAAATCTACAGCTTTGACTCCAACTATTACTACTTCCTTTATTTCTAATCTAAAATCTGTTAAATACGCAGCATCAAGCAGCAGAGCAGCTACTAACAACAGTAGTGCATGTGCACAGGTTAACAATGAGGGTAAAAGAGACGTAAAGGTCAAAAGATGGAGGACAGATTATAAAATACATAAGAACGCTTCATGACTTTTCCTCCAGCAGGTTCAAACCTTCGTACCTTTAACTATCTGTTTGGCACACTGGTCATACACTTGTTCCTGTGACGTGTTGGGAGGCAGCACGCGGTCGAACACGTAGGGTTTACTCTGTTTCAGACCAACACAGGACACGTTAATAACAGCAGAACAAAGACATCAAGGCATTTTCTCTTCACCTCACTTAGTTTATCTTCAATTGTTTGAGTTTTTATACAGCAAAAACTTGCATTTCATAAAACAAGAAAACAGCATGCCAAAATGTAACATACTCCACCTCTCCCCCCAACAAACTATCTCTTGAAGCAAACATTTCTGATAAATAACAGGCCAACATCCTGAAACAAGGAGCAACTGGGCAACCCACTCCACTAGAGAAAATAACATTATTTCTATGAAATGTGCACTAAGATTTGACAGAAGATTAAAATAAGATTTAAGGACTTTGACAGTGTATACAGCACTGGAACTGATTGAGCACTGGCTCTTTGTGGTTATTTCACGACATATGTTTGGTAAAAGAAAGCATCTATGGAGAGTTTTAAGATTTATTAAAAGTAGAGCTGTTGATGTTTATCAAGACAAATACAATGAAAAAGGCAGGGTTATATAAAAACCACACAATACACCTAGCAACAGTTAAAAGATAGTAAATGAATTCTTATTAATTAATTAATTAATTAATTAATTAATTAATTAATTAAGTGTGAGTCAGACAGTGTGAGTCTGTCATGAAAACATTGATTGGCTTCCGGTTGCTGATGCTGGTTTCTGTCACTGCGGTGACTGTAGATGCTCCAGCATCGTCCTCCAGCTACTGACTGTGTCTCGGGGGGGGGGCGCCTCAGTGAAATGCAGCTCTCAGCACTTGGAGGCAGCTACAGCAGCATTCCTGCTCCTCGGAACCCCAGGATTACTGACAGGTAGCCTCAATAATGTGTGTGTGCAGTTTGATTGATGGCACGAGGAGGTTACGGGACTGCAACAGAATGAATAATGCAGGGGGTGCAGGGCTGCTGGGGGGGGGGGGTTACTTCCTGTCTGACTGTCTGGTAGCACACAAACTGTAAAATAAACGGGCAGATTTGATTGATTGTGATTTGACGGTGTGTTCAGGCCAAACGCAAAGCGAATGTTCTGCTCGGTGCAACTGATTAGAGTCAGAGTTGAAATGTTTAATGGTTTGCGCGACGCTGCGTCGTAACGGCGTGACGTTCTCCTGACGTCACAGAGAATCAGAAATGGTGGACACACTTTGGGTTGGGGGCCGAGTCCCATTGGCTGTTGGGGACGAGTATGGGTTGCTGTGTCTCTGTACACCTCTGCGTTAGCTCCACCCACCTGCTATGACAAGGGGTAGAAAACAAACACTAGGCCTTCTGATTTCACAGTGTTGGTGTTCCTGTGGCATCCTGAATCAGCACATTCATAAAGGCGAGTCATTATGAGAATAACCTTTGACCCCTGACTTCCTAATTATACTTCCATCAAGAAATCAATATTCTTCTATATTCTGTGTGGATCCTTTTTACATAAAGCTGAGCGCTTGTTTCTCTGTCTCCCCGCCCTTCTGCAGTGTTCCGCGCATGACACGATGAGCACAGATGAGCCTGCTCCTGATTGGCTCCTGCCACTGAAGAATCACAATCTTGTGATACCACAATACCATTATCTGGTTGTTTTGGTGTTTAATACACAGAAGAAACCAAAGCCTCTAGACTTTTTAGTCTAACTCTAAATATCTGATTGAACCCTCCAGCGGCAGGACATCAGAAGTCATATAGAAATCTTGCTGCAGATGTGCCGACCAGTTTCTCTTGTCTCTATCATGGGATGTTCTATGCTATTCTGCTGTAATGTGCTTGTCGGGTCTCCTACATGCCTACGGGCTTATTGCGCACTGGACCGCCTGCAGAGCTGCAGGTGACTTTGCTCCTCTGAAGCACTGCAGTGTGTTCAGCTGCACGCAGACACGTAAACCACATCAACATCACAACAACGAGCGGACAGACTTGCCGTTATGACCACGGTGTCGTCCTCTTTGAATTTGGGGATGTATTTGTCTCCTCTGTTTATCTCGGCCTCGTTCAGGGGCCTGAAGCGGCACATCACTCTCACCCCGCACTCCGACGCATCCATCATGTCTGCTGCTGGCGGTTTACACCGCCTCTCCAAATAATGCGGGCACAAACAAATAAAGGCCAACGATCGGTCTATTTCAGGCAAGGTGTTGCCCAAAGTGAGGTTCAGGGACCTCCGGCGGGGCCTTGATGATTATCCCTGCGTCCCGGGCCAACTGGGAGTTCAGAATTTACTGTAACAAAGACTCAAATCAATACTGGCAACCAAACCGTTTCCCAGGAGATAAAACGCCGGGCTTTCTGGAAAGTTATCCGATGCGCAACGAGTCCTTCATCCGAGCCGGACACCTCCGCGTTTCCTCTGCTGCGCCATGGCCAAACCGGATCACCCGCAGCGCTGCGTCCCGGCGAGGAGCTCACACCTTCGGGGTACAGGCCTCCCTCTGCAGCGGCGGGCTGCTTTGCGTGTGTGTGTCCTGCCGGCGGGGGCGGACTCGGAGGGTGCTGGCCTGTTCGCAGAGGCGGACACCGGAGAGGATGCGCAGAGACAGCCGCATCGTCCTGACTTGCAACAAAGGCGCGCTCCCGGCACGGTTCCGCGGCGCGCGCCCGTCCCCTGCATCAGCACCACCGCCATCACAGTTGCCAGCATGCACGCGCGCACACAAAGCTGCATTCATTTCTTACGAAGCCCTGTTCATTTCAACCTGCTGCAACAGGCCGCTACCCTTCTCCTTCATTTGTCTGACAGTTATTTTGCACATTCAACTTAATACAAGATAGAATACACTGAATTATGATGTATTTATACATCAGGATTCATTTCCAGCTGTAACACTAAAATGATGCCTAGCATAATTATATTCCAATAATAAAAGAGCAATGTTATTCTGAAATGGACTGTTTTGCATGAGCAGGCTCCTTTTACTTTGGAGCCTGTCAAGTAAAAGAAAATGAAATGGTTCATTGACCTGCAACTTTGAAGCCAACGTGGACCAGTACTTTCAGGACACGTGACTACCTCCTGATGAAGTTCATGCAATACAGATGAAAGCTCCAGTGTTAACATTGTGCAAAATAAACAGACTCAAACTGCTTGTGAGGATTTAAGGGTTTTGCCTAATAAACATACACTCACTGCACAGCTCATCATTCATCGATCAGTAACATGCTCATTCAATACAATCTGCTGGTGTGTTCTGACGTCACATTTGTATGCCGAATTTAAATTTGAATAGACCATAAGTGTGCTCTGCTATTTGGCCACTAGAGGTCAGACTGCAACAAGAAACACTGGCTTTAAAATGATTTTCTTGAACTGAACTGATTCATCACCTTTTTAACTCAAAACACCTTCCTTTAAAAACCTAGAATAATAAAATAAGACGCATAACAAGGAAACAAGAAACGGAGCAGAAATGCACATCACACACCAGGTAATTCAAGTAAGAGTGACCATGTTTTTAATATCTTAAACATCTGTGCAACATTGTTCAAAATGTTACATCACTGCATGACCTGTAATGTTTCACGATATTTACAAAAAATGCTGCTTACATCAAACCATTAAAAAAAGTCCAAACAATCTCAAAATAATGGACTGACAAACTATCTCTAGTCCACATTAATGCAAAAAGAAAAAAAACAAGAGCAATCAAGTGCACATCATACTTCACGCAAGTCTATTTTTTGTAAAGTATATATTAGTGAGAAAATATATACTTAATTACAAGTTGAAAAAATAAAATACTGACAACAAAAGGGTGGAAGAGCAAGAGGGATTCAGAGAGAAGAAAACAAACAAGTTCACCAGAAAAAGTTTTTAATCACACTCACACCTCAACACACAATCACAGGCGGGAGGGGGAAAGAAAACGAGCGCACAGACCATCTCAAACACAAAAATGCTTTCAACTCTTGACCACAAATAACATGAAACTGAAACAGATCCATAACACATGGGTTCCCAACGCTAGCCCGGGTTCCTGCATGTCATTGCACAAAAAACAAGGAGGGGGGGGGGGGCAGAATGAACTTTACCGGAAGAGCTCGTGTTCTCGACACTGAACGTCACAGTCTGAACACGGCCGGATGATTTCCTCGCCACGCATTACAGTTAAACTGTGCGGTTCTTGAACGAGTGCACACGGAAAAAAATAGGGACATTTTGAAAAGGTGGGATATTTGAAACAGTTTTTTAAGCAGATATGTTAACACAGGTGTCACTTGCGTCGCCACAAACTTGACTTGAAACAGGTCGAACAAACACCGATATTTATCTTCAAATACTAATTTCTTGACGTTACGAGGATTTATTGCTACAATTTCAGGGCTTTTTATTTTTTAAATGTCCTTCAGTTTTTCCAGCGTGCACACGGAACTATAAAGAGGTGAGAAGTGTTTTTGAAATAAGTGAGACAATACAGCACAACTTAAACATAAGGTTCTTAAAAATTAACAAAAAAAGATGTTTAAAGTGTTTACCCGGCTGTGAGCTTTCCTTCGAGGCTCCTCGTTTAGGATATAGGGGACATTATAAAACCTAAGGACATGTGTGGGACTCCTCGCCTCCTTTGGGGTCAGGAAACTTGTTCGCACAGCAAATTTTAATAGTAGTGTTTTCATGTTGATCTCTTTACAAAAGTGTATTATTTGGTTTTAAGGTGGGTTCCTTGCTATAAATGCAGATGACTGAAAAGTTTAACTAACGGCATTCTAGTGAAAGTTAATATCTGGTGGATGAGTGTGTGCATCAAATAGCTTGATAAGCGTGGAGTAGTACAAAGTAAGTACAAATTCAAATCAAATGAAAAGTGGGCCTGGGAGTAGCAGTTGTGTGAACGTGTAAAAAGGTAAAGCTACAAATAAATGACTACTTCGTGGCTCTTGGTAGGACGTCTGAAAACAAGAAGAATTGGAAACAACAAAACAAACGGACAGATTTTTCGGAGCATGTGCACGCCACAGGAGACATTTTGAGAACAAATAGAGTTGATGGTGTGTGACAAAAGAAAGGGGTTCAAACAATCAGAGATGCAGTGTTTCGAAGCGGTTGATCTTTGCCATGGATTATATTGCACTTGATAATTGTGTAGTGATTTCAGGTTGTTTGATCTGGAGGAGCAGCTGTGTGTGTGTGTGTGTGGATCCAGAGTTTCCAATACTATTTAAGACTCATCAAGTGATAGCTTTGCTTTGACAGCTAGTAGTATTGTATTCATGAGCTAAACAAACACTGTCTGCCTTTTCAGGTGTGCATATTCATAAATAGTACAGTCTTGTAGGCTTTAACTAAGAAATCCATGACACAATCTGTAACAGAAACACGTGAACCAGAAAGCCACACTAAAAACAAAACAGTGTTGTCTGCGATGCTCACTTCTTAAATAAAAGGGAACATGATCTTTGCAATGGACTGTAATGCACGATCTATTCACGGTTAAAAAAACATACATATACACATATAAGGCTTGAGTTCTCAACTCTCGGTAGTATTATTGCCATCTAGCATATTTGTAAAGCTTAAAATAAATATGGAGTACTGTACATAAATAATTTACATCAACAAGCAAAAAAAAAAGAAAGAAAGAAAAATAAACACAAGGCCCCTAAATGCTTTCACCGCTGTTGAAAACCGAGTTAGTGTTCCTCGTGATAATCTAGACTCTGCCTCTGAGGTTGGTTACTCTACCTAAAGCTATAGTTGTGGAAAAAACGACTACAGTCATGGAAAGTCACTGTACAAACGAGCACGAGAACATAATCACAACAACCAAATGACAGAACCCGTCGATGCAGCCTGTGATTCTTGGTGGTTGCTGAAGGAAAAATCCACCCAAAACACTCTTGGTAGTGATTTTATGTTGCATTCAGAGTCCACTTCGTTTGGTCAGTGTTTTAGAACTCGCCAAATGTTAATATGACACCATGTTAATTTACAGTATTTGTTGTTGTGACTTCAAATGGTAAAAAAAAAAAAAAAAGGTAAACATTTCGGTATTTATAGTTTTTGTAACTGTGGGTGTTATTTTAAAAAGCTCAATTTGTACCATCGTTGCACAATAATCTGCGGTGGGAGTTGTAGGAAGTCATCTTGGAAAATCCTATCACTCACTAACTTTTGGTTCACCACAGAAATGTAAATCTTCTCTTTTTTCTTTGCAAAACTCCTGAAGGTAAACATGGCGGAGGGTGGATTTGTCCTTCTAAAGACAGCAGGTTGTCTGCCTGATACTATGATTGGTGAAACACCGGCCAAAGATCATGATTCTCCTGTCAGAGTGACTGGTGGAAAGCAGATGAAGATTTACCAACACTGGTCCAGCCGGTGGTCATTTCCCACCCTGCTGAGGGGAACATTGAACACTTTCTGCTGGTAAAGTTCATTCTGGTTTTTTTTCTTTTTTTATCCCCAGTACAAATGAACACTTAACTGGTGTGAAGTGACGTTTGTAATGGAGAACTCATATAATCATGCCTGTTCCACTGCTGTTCCCTTACAAAAAAACTAAAAACACAGTTCATCATATAAAAGCTTTAGGCTGTATTCTTATTTATCCTATGCATGCGGCCGTATGCAACCGCATTTCTGAATAGAAACCAAGACATTGGTACACTTCTGCTTTGTTTTTGTACAATAAAAGATAAAATGTGCATTAGGTATGCTTGTACATGACATTGTACAATATTTACATACAATTCTTAATAGCATGAAATTTCAGGATTATCTATATACATATTGAAAATGTATCAGAAATATTTGGACTGTCTATTTTTCTTAAATATGTAAGGTAATGCTTGTAGCTTTTTTTGTTTGTTTTACTATCTTATACTAGAAAAAAATAGTTAATTCAGTGAGCTGTAGACAAATTGCAACCGACATTTTTCTCTATTCTTTCGTTTTTTTGTTGTTCCTACAGTTAAAACTGTATTGGTGATTGGAATTTCCAGCACCTTCTGTGGTCAGTCATTAAGTCAAGTTGA
This sequence comes from Nannoperca australis, assembly GCA_036023655.1. Lineage (NCBI taxonomy): Eukaryota > Metazoa > Chordata > Actinopteri > Centrarchiformes > Percichthyidae > Nannoperca > Nannoperca australis. The sequence continues at coordinate 9,858 of JAVQJD010075831.1, forward strand.
TATCATGGAACAAGGATGTACCACTGAAAGTCCATGTGTAGCACCTGTTAGAGAGCTCAGATCGCATCAAGCCTGAACGGACGAAGTCTCCGAAGGCTTTGAGGACGTTCTTGGGCCGACACATTCAATGTTATCTGGATATCTTCCTTCTCTTAGGCTTGGGCAGCTTCACCTGACGATCCCTCGATGGGATCTGATGGCAGACAGGCACAAACATCATGGGCTCGAGTGAAAGCAATACTTCATTTCTTCATCTCTCTCAGATCAAGAAGGGTGGAAATACTCACTGTGCCCGACATTTTATCCAGCTCACTCATGGCCTCGTGGATAGCAGCTTCCAAATGATTATTCAGTTTCCCCGGTCTGTCGGACAACATTGACATTTGACTTTATTTACATTTAAGCTCATACATCCAGACAGGGATTCAAGTGTTTTGGCTGCGAGACATTTGGTTTCTCCAGACACCAAAACACCAACTGGAACTGAACTGGAAAGCTCGACAGATGTAGCGACAGTAACTAAGGGTGTGGCTTAGGGCCAATTAAGGCAATACTATGAGCATGAGAGGAAGCATGGCAACACCTAATTCAGATTTAAACTGCAATCTGTAACTTTCAGCATGTTCAGAATACAGTAAACGTCACTGACCGTCCAGTCACCTTGTTGTTATTTACTGAGGCAACAATGTGGCGAGCAGGTTTACTTACTTCAGGCCTCTTTTGGCGGCTCGGTCAAGTGCCTCTAAGTCGTGAGTTAGTGTTTTTAGCTTCTCTGGCTCCACCTGGATGGAGATGAGAGAAAACACATTCAGGACTGTTAGGTAGCAGACTGACAACTTCCCAGCAACTACCAAACAATGAAGGTGAATTTGTTGTACCGTCAAGCAGTTCATTTGGCAGTGAACAGTAGTAGGACCTCTTCTATTCTGATTTGAAGGTAAAATGGTGGAAGTATTTGCAGCATTTTGGAATCCATGTGCCGCTATGGCCAGTGGACAAAAATGCTTGGTTGCTTCTGACTTTTCAGTGTTTCCTCTGAGGAAAACTTATTCTGTCAAACATTCATCTTACACTGGAAAAGTGCTGCAACCCAATTTTTTAATATGGCTTTATAGGGAACATTGCTGGCGGGAAAGTTTGTCTGTACCAGTCTTATCTAGTCTGAAAATTCAAGTTGGCTTGTAAAGTAATGACAAGGTTCTCACCTTGGCCTGCTCCCGCAGCTGCATAGCAGCGCTGTGCACTTGTTCATCCCCGGCCAGTTTGGCAGGCCAAGGTGGGAAGCCCTTCAGCTGGCCCCAGACCAGCTCTCCCATGTTGAAGGTCCTGGACCGGTAGTGAAGCAGCTCTGAGGAGGGAGAGTCCGGCTGCCGCAGGTCCTCCTCGCTGCTAAGACTCTTTGTATCCGAGGGGCTGGGCGCCATACCGTTGAAATGGCCGTTGTAGTGGCTGTAGTCTTTGGCTGTGGCCAGAGGCCCCTCCAGGCTGGTGGAGGAGCCAGGCGACTGGTCGTCCCCTGTCAGCTCCTGCCGGGGGGGGCCCAGGACTTCTCCGTAACCCCGGGTGGTGAAGTGGGGGGTGGCGCCGTTGATGTGGGTGCATCGTTCCACCATCTGCTCCAGACGCTCCTTGTAGTTAGCAGGTGTCCGGCTGCAGTTGTTAAAGCGATAGCCATCATCGAGAAAGGCCTTATCGTGGGCCATAGCCAGGTCATGGTCGTTGGACCCCTCGGTGGGGCAGGGTGGGGCAGGGGCCAGGCTGGCTGGTCGCTCCATGCAGGGACTACTCCTCACTTGGGTAGAACACTCCAGAAACTCCTCACCACCCCAGGCGCTGTTGTTGCTGTGAGCGTCGAAGCCGCCTCCGTGCTGCGTCTCCCCGTCCCACTGCCCTCTGGGAGTCCCACGGCCAGGAGAACGGAAGTAGTCGTTGGCCTCTGGGCCGTCTGGAGTGCTCTTCCCTGGATCCATGTTCTTCTGACCCCGTCCCAGCCTCACCTGCCTCGGTCTGGCTTGCTGGGGTAACGCCTCCCCTTCCAGGTGCCCATGCAGGACTGTGCTAACTGCTTTGGGGAGGTTGACAGGCTCCCCTATAGAGGCAGTGAAGGCACTCATGGCGCTGAGGGCAGCCACTGGACTCGCCTGGGTGGTCCCGCTCACGGTGGTGGTTATGGTAACATGCATGCCCTTGCTGGCGGCGTCCACCACAGCTCTGTAGATGGCATCCACCGACTCTGGGCCACCGCCGGGGCCCCTGTCAGAGCCAGGTGTACCCGCTGGAAGTCCCTCGCCCTGGGGCTGTTGCCCGTCCCCGAACTGCGGGTGCGACAACATCCCCTGCTGTGGACACAACAGCAAGGTCACAACATGACGAAGAATGTCTTTATTCAACTATCTGAAATGCTACAAAGGTCAAAATCGAACTCAACACCCCACCTGGTAGTTCTGGTAGAGGCAGGCCATGGAGCCAGTGTTAGTGTTGTTGCTATCTGTGTAGGGTGGGTTGTCAGAGAAGTGCTGCTGTCCCTGGTAGGCTGGATGGGAGGCCACCCCCTGCTGCATGCCCTGGTGGACCTGCTGCTGGTACATCTGACCTCCGCCGGCGTTGATGTGTGGCTGCAGGCCGCTCAAACCACAGCCAAGGGAAGAGGGGTTGCCTGCAGAGCCAACATACAATATGCGTCAAATGGACGTCAATACCCGTCTGTGCCTTTAAGTGAGTGAAGCTGACAGCAGAGAGGGAAAGGAATGATGGGGTTCAGTTTGAACTGCGGTCACTGATTGCTATGCCTTCTCAATAAGCTCACATTGAAGTGAAAGGATGAAAACAGACATATTACTATCTATTAAGTATCATTTGATTTCACATTAGTTGAGTCACAAATTCTCTGAATGAAACAATAGATTTTTACATTTAAAAACGTTAAATTCTTTAACGTGGCGACCACTTCCTTAATCCAGTGCTTCCCACGGCTGACAATTCATTTGAGGTAGTCGAGCTAACTTCCAATTATTGAATTATTTCCCCCCGACTCGATATAATAGAAAACTGATGCATGATACGAGCTGACTTTGCAAATAATCTGCATTATGTATTGCATTTCCTATATTTTGCTTGAAATATACTGAAAAAATATATAAAAACAGCAGAGAAATCTTTTTGTGTAGAAGCGGATCTATTTGGGTGGACAGCCCAAACAAATTCAGTACATGGGAAACTTTGGTCAACATTTTGCACACATGCTTTTGACAGGATTGACATTGTTGAGTGTGAATATTAGAACTTTCAGAGAAACAATTTAACTTCAGCATGTGGTATTTCTCTAAGCTGGTGCCGATGTACTTTGTTCCAGAAGTCTATGCAACTCTCCTCTCTGTAGAGCAGTTCAGTGGAATGTATTCCTTTTCAAATTTACTGTGCGCACCAGAATGTGAATGGAAAAGCTTGGCAAGTGTTTCTCAACATAGAATTTTACAATTTAAAAAAAGTTGCACATTAACAATCTGTTGGATCCCAAACTAACAGACGGACCCGCTGCCAGATGCGTAGTACAGACAGGCTTGTTAGCAAAGCGTACAAGGACAGAACATGAGCAACATATATCAAGGCCACAGATGTATCAATGAATGAAGAGAAAGCCCAGCAGCAATGTTATGCAGACAAAGACGAAGCAAATACAAAATCTCCGAGGCCTGACGCTGTGTGTGTGTGTGTGTGTGTGGACGAGTGGTGACTGGAGCAGCTGGTGCGATGCTGCGTAGCTGAAGGGCAGCTGTGTGTGCTCTCCATTTTTTCTCCTCTTTTCTTTCTTCCCCTCTCTCCTTCTCCTCTCTAACGCTGAGAGCCACGACTGAGCCAACCCCCTCCCCCTTCCTCCACTACTGCTATGATATAGTGACGGCTGTTGCCAGGGGAGGTTGCCATGGGAACCGAGTGATGATTGGTGGTGCTGTCCACTGCCAGGAAGCTTGTTGGGGGAGTCTGGTGGGAGGATGAGGGGGGTTACGAGGGTCGGGGTGGTGTGATTTTACCCTGCTGGGGGATGTGGAGGGGCGGTCAGCTGGGTTGCAGGAGGTATGGGGGGGTTTACAATGAACTTTGGGGTATCTGTTGATGGCAAGAGTGGGGGGGATGTTCAAAGCTCGCTAGCTTGCTAATAACTGATGGTTAGAGGCTAATGCTAAAAAGCCATTGACTAGGCCACTTTCAGAGAACTTTCAGTGCTCTTAAGATCCCTAACATGCCGTCCAAATGTTCTTCAAGTATGGGAAACTGTATGGAATTGCTCAGAGGCTCTGCCATTTGGTGACAGAATGTTCTTGTGAGTGCTTGTGTGCTTTTGCCACCAGGGCCCCCAGACAGTTTTTGAGGAGTTAAGGTGAGGTAATTCACTGTATTCTGAGATTCCTCTGAGATTATCATTGGTTTCCTTTTTTATTTCCAAAAACAATGATGAGTCCCGGGCCACCAGAGGCGCTGCAGAGCAATGTTTTGTGAGAAAAAGTGAGAAATGCATTCAACATGTTCGTTGTTAGGCCTTAATGATGTGCGATGCATTTTGGTGAGCAGTAGCTTTAGTCGCCACTTTGTGTTCAAAGCAATGCTGAAAAATGATATGTTGTTAGCACATGTAGCTGTCTACATCCCAACCAGGCCAATGTTAAAAGTTTACTCCGGCTCATAAAGAATTCGCCATTAAAATTTGAAGAAACACTGAAAAATAGATGGCTACATAACCCTGAATAAAAACAGGCTACAAACCCCTGAACAATAAACAGCTATAAGCAGCAGTAGGAGGCAACAGGTTGCCTCTGTTCTTTCTCAGTGTTAAACTCCATATGGTGTTGAGTCAGACGGGCCTGCATGTTGGTTCAATTATAATGCGATATGTGACTTTGCAATGGCTGTGTTCACATACTGCTTCAGCCATATCAAGCTTTCATTCTTGATTCTTCCAAGTTCAAATCAAGGCCACAGCTTGATTCTCATACAAGCAAAGAGCACAGTACAAAACATCGAGCTAGGAGCTACTCATATTGTGAGCCCTGTGGGGGTAGAAGAAGGAGCATCCTCTGTACAACACTGTACAACTGTGAGTTCCAACAAATCCAGCATAGGTCTTCACTCTCAAGACAATGATTGTGTTGTTTCAGCCGAGCACTTTTTTGTATCCACTTTTAACTACATGCTTCAAATATGCTGGTTAAAATGAGAGGATATTCAAATTGAAAATGTCAAAACTGCAATTCGTCCTATCCCTACAGGACTGGCAACAAACGTCACGGGCTGCCTGCTGACCTACACAGGACCACCTGAATTTCAATGACTAGACATAGGAGAAATACAGAATAACAGAGCACCTGGTGATAAGAACAGATGGCCTGCAGTAGACTTTGGTGATATCTCCATTATAAACCATATGAGGACACAGAGACACACAGTGAATACATAAACTCATAGCCCATCCCACAGCAGAAAGAAGAGATCTAGGTCTTTTCAGTGCTTTTAAAACAAACGCTCACATGAATGCATGTCCACACACAAAAAAACTTACAGTCACACAAAGTCATTCACTTGCACACAAATAAACAGAAGTACACACACTGTAATACACAAGTAGTCTCATACACACACACAGGCCTCAGCCCTCATCAAAGGCTTCACTCTGGTCTTTATTCAGGGTCTATCGTTACTATAGCGACCAGCTAGCTAGGAGAAGCTCTTTAGAGCGCCCTATCTGGGCTGCTTCCCTTAAAGCGTGATCCAGATCCCATTTCCATCTTCTTACACCATTGACTGATGCAAGCATACAAATAAAACAAAGAGAAACACTGGCTGACTGACAATTAGCTGAGCTTCCAAAGATGAGGGCCATGCTCATTAGCTCAGAGATACTGGAGGAGCCCGACTGTCTAGGCTCGGGGCCTATCACCTAAATCCTTTGGTTTTAGTTCACTCACAATAACCATAGAAACCACATCTTCATCTAACCACTAGCTTATCACAAGGATGGGAAGGAGATATTAACTGCACAGGATATGTGTACTGTCAGTTGTTTAGAAATGTTACTAAATAATGATCATGTTTAAGATTTTTATTACTGGGCTAGTGGGATTATTAAACTGGCTGCTGACCATTTAAATCTACCAGTTGGGTAGATGCAATACAGAGCTAAAACAATCATAGCAATTGTTTTGTTAAATTTAGTGTTCAGGATTATTATCATTAATGATCTGAGGAGCTTTTAGCATCTCATTACATATCTTGCATATATTGCCATTTCAACTATTGATAATTGTGGGACAATAGTATAATCATTATGATGACTGCAATCACTGTCAGGCGCACATCATAAAAATAAAAGGAATTATTTTAGCTATGAAGTACATGTTAGATATGTGTCCTGTCTAGAAAACATAGACAATAATTACATTTCCCTTAATTAAATAACATATTAGGGCATGGTGTTTTTCTTAAAGTATAAATGCCTCAAAATTGACATATTTTGCAGCTCATGTAGCCTACATAAACTATTGGAAATGAATGCATATACTTACATACATTTCTCTGAAATCCACACTGTGCATTGTAAAATGATGACTGTGGTAAGGTAATCCTGAGTTACTGGTAAGATGACTGATGGTTGTGATTATAGTGATGGCATTTTCAGCCTTTTTTTAGTCTGCTTTCTACATATACAGTTCCTGAGCAGAGTTGATGTACTGTCTCACCTGTATCAGAGATGGTCTGTATACAGCTTGCATCCCCACCTCCACGTGACATCACCACCATGTTAGTCCGCCCCATACTGTGAAGAAGGTTCTGCTGCGAGGGGTGAGGGCCAGGATGGGACAGCGGTGGGGGGTTAGTGTTGGGGCGTCCCAGGGGCATGCCATCAGGGCCCACCGGTCCACCTCCTGGCCCCATAGGCCCACAGTTACTCATGGAGGAGGCCTGCATCTGGGTCATCATGTCAGGGAACTGGCCTGTACGAGAGCCCAGATGGCCCCCAGAGGTGTCAATGTTCTGGCAGTGCTGCATGGCATCTCCTGGACCCCGCAGCCTCTGCTGAGCTACGAGGTTCTGCTGAGGGCCTCCAGGGACCATACCTGTGCTGTCGGTGTAGTGCAGCTGTGCAGCTCCTTGAGAACCAGGCCCTGGGCCGGGGCTAAGACCTGGGCGATGGCTGTTCCCCGGCAAGCTATGGGAGCTCTGGCAGCTCATGGACTGGAGAAGCTGGGCCATGGAGGCGTTTGGGGGAAGGTTTCCAAGTCGGCCCACTTTTCGTAGCTGCTCAGTGGCACTGGGCCCTTGCATGTGGGGTCCCCCCATGCCTCGTTTGTTAAGGATGTTGTAGACCATGTTGTTACTGTTGTCATGGTTTACAGCAGCGCTGCCCGACGATTGCCTCCGTTTGCGCATGGGGTCCCTCTGCTGGGCCATGAGCTTATCTCTAAGAGCCGCCCGACCACTCTGGCCCTCAGGAGTGTTGAGCAGCATGGTGGAGTTTGGCGGAAGCATTGGGTTTAAAGTGCTGTGTCCCTCCATGCCTCGAGGGCCGCCGATAGAGCCAGGGTGCCCGCCACCTCCTCCACCTGCCCCCATGCCTGCCATACCAACACCTCCACCAGCCATGCCAGCAGTGCTGTTGCCAGCAGCGCTGAGTTTGTTTTGATTTGCTAGCTGTGCTTTGGCTGCGGCTGACAAGAGACTACTGGCGGGGAAGGAAGCGGCATTCTGTTGGTTGAGGATCTGGTTGAGGGGCATCCCCAGGAGTCCTGGGTGGCCCTTCTGGGAAGCGCTGGGGGTTGCCAAAGAAGAAGATGATGAGGACGAAGAGGTTGGTGAGTACATGGGGTTGCTGTGCTGCTGGGTCCCAATTGAGTTTCCCATCCCGGGAAGCAGCTGGGAGTCTTTGTACTGGTGTAGGGGGTCAGTTTTGTTGGTGGAGGGGCTGGATGGCATGGCCGGCCTGGGAGATCCCATAGCCGACCTGGGAGAACGAGGAGGGACCTTCATGGTGCCACACGGGGCCTGGTGCCCCGAGGGCATTGCAAAGTTCCCATGTTCAGAGGAGGTGGAGGATGAGCGTGAGCGATGAGGGGAGGCCTCTATTCTCCCAAGGGCTGGCCCGGCCATGTGGACAGGGGAAGTGACAGGGGAGGGGGACATGGAGGAAGCCGGACCACTCTGTTGAGTCCTTTGAACATGGCCGCCATGCCCCACTGGCCCAGGCTTCACTGTAGGCAAAGGCAAGTTGCTTGGCAAGGGTACAATGGCGGGAGGGGATATGTTTACATTCATCATTGGTACCTGAGAGTGGATGTTAGGCTGGAAGTTGGAGGGGTTTGGGGCATTGGTGTGGGGCTGGCTGACTAGCTTGCTGGGGATGGGGTCCAGGATGCCTAAGGGGTCTTTTTCAGAGGTTAACTGCCTTTTCTGAAGGGCACAGGATGGTGGTATGGATGGAGGAGGCGGTACAGGATGCACAGGGGGCTGTGTTTTATGGTGAAACGCTGCACGGGGCATATCCATACCAGGGGGGAAGTTCCCCCGTGGCATGTTCATGACAGGGCTTTTGGCAGTGGCCGTTGGGGAGAGGGGCGTGCTAGTCCTCCCTGTCATGGCGCAGGATGGCTGGCCCGCGGGGGAGCCATGGAGCATTACACTAGGTGGGGAAAGAGGAGTCCTAGTGTTCCCATGAATGGAGGCTGAGCCAGGACTGCTGGCTCCTGGAAACCCACAGGGATTGGTCCTTGGAAAGCCCTCAGAGCTGCCTAGAGTGTCTGCACTGGGAGACTGTGAGCCATCTCCATACAGTTTAGCACTGGAGGGAGGTGGGCTCAGCATGCCTCCATACCCAACCCGATAAGGGGATTTGGGGCCTGGCTCTCCACTGCCCAGCCTTTGCGGCCTGGGGTACCCAGAGAAGAGTTCTGGCTGCTGTGCTCCACCCATCTCCTGGGGTGGATACAGCCTCTGTTGTCCAGCTGCCATCATCATCTTGAAAGGATTCTTGCAGTCTGGGCCAACAGCATTGGGCAGGCCATCGTGGAGTTTAGTCCTTATTGCTCGTTGAGTCATGGAATGCACAGCGACCACAGATGTTGTACCTTGAGGCCAAACAAAGCACATTTGAGTTAAATCAGTGCCAACACCTTGGACATAATATTAGGCAGGGCAGGAAACTCGTTATATACAGGCTGTACTTGCTGGCAAACCATAAAAAGGACAAACTAGTTCAATACTTAACCAAACTGCTTGATCTCTAGAACAGAAAATTAAACATGTCGGCTAATAAGAAAAAACTCACCCTGAAAGGGAAACATTGATTTTTCAGTTTAAATGACAAAAAACAATTGGTTTTACATGTACCTCCCCCTGGACTGGTCAGCGTCAGAGGTGGGTGTGTCATGCTTTTGTGCAGTGTGGCCACAGCCAGAAGCTTCCTCTTGTGAATGCAGAGTTTGGTGACGTCTTCATCTGCTTTCACATCGTCCGCCGTCCTCTGCTTGACAGCTGCCCCTGGATCGAAGTTGAACACCTGAGGAAACAATTAGCAATTTGAAATTCACATCTTCCCATGAATTCTTATGTTTCCCGTTACATTTCCCAACATATCGGACTGTTCTTTTCATGTATTATTCACTCGTTTTCCTACATATATTGATCACTTTTAATTCTCAGGCTTAATAGTATTAATGCAGTCTGCAAATAATTTTTTTTTTTTTTTACTTTTGGTCAGAAAGTTCAGAGAGACAGAGGTAATCTCGAGCCCCTAGGAGTAATAAATCACATCTTAGGATAGCTCAAAATGTTATACATTGCTCTTAGAGCAGCAAAAAATCTAATCTTGTGCCACAGAATGTGTAACACGAACAGAAAGCAAGCACCTGGGTCAAAATTGTAAACTATGTGATAGTGGCCTGATGCGACAGACAGTGTGTTGGGGACAAATTTTGCTTTAGGAGGGATAATCGGTCAGATTACCCTATGTAATGTGATACAGCGGACCCCTCACAACACCAGCATTTGTAGTTTGGTCCTTCACAGTGATCAGTGGAAGTGGCCAGCTGGAATTTATTTCATACATGCTGAGCATATGGAATGGGAGTGGAGAAGTGGATTATGCTGCAGGAGAAGTTTGAAAGCTTTCTCTGGACATTTTAATTCTATTTTCCACCATGAAAACTGGTCACTATTGGAATTCATTTAACTGACATTAATTCAAGCTGACCACAGCCACCATGCTCCGTGAAGGACAAAACTACAAAGCCTTTATAGCCACCTTTCAAGCTGACACAGGTGACTTTTTGATACTCAAAAGACCATTCCTACAGAAACAAAGCATCACTTTAACAATAGCCTGTCAGAAGTTGTTTTCACCTTGGTTTGACTAGTCTGACACCATTTCCTCCTCACAGACATGTTTGTTCCTCATTCCTCCCTTTATCCTGTTCCCTCCTTCCCAACTGCAGTAACGGATGTCAAATAAGTGATGTGTCCCATCTTGAGGCCAAGACATGTCAAGAGCAGATTGTCTGTTCTGAATTAAAATATCATGTTGTCTGGGGCATGCAGGTAACACTCATTCTCTGTGACTTGCTGCGAGCAAAGTTTGTGATCCTCATTTACAACTTCTGCTCCAGATGCAAGTCAGTTTTTACAAGCAATTATCAAATGCAACAAACACTTTAATGGCATGAAATCCCTGTAAAATGAAAAGAAATATTAACAAAGCTTAAACTTGTATGACGCTTATAGAATGTTAACTTCAATGTTTTACAATTTGTGTTCAGTTAGTACTGAAATGGATGAATCAGGTGTTTGACAGATTGAAATTCAAGTATACAATAGAGTGGTCAAAACCTCTAAACAACAAAGCATGCAATGTCTTCACTGACTTCTATTTCTCCAAGAGTAACTTTGTGGAAATGTACTGAAGAAGTGTTACACTTCATTTCAACCTGTGTCTCCAAACAGCTGGGATGGGATCAGACACGATTTCCCTAACTAAACCAAAATCCTCTTTGACGTCATCTGCTGTTGCATGCGTGAAATGACATGTGCTCCACATCTTTTCCTTTTTACCTTACAATGAACAGCTATAGCAACATTTCTAGTACAGAAGCATCACTGAATAAGGACAGATTAGGTTTGACTGACAGTTTTGAATCTCTTAGGGGACCTTGTTAAGCTGTAATTTTTGGACAACAGCATTTTATTTTCATTTGCAGATTGCGCCTTCCAACTTAATCTCTAATTAAAATATCTTCTGGAGCCCAGTTAAGAGGCAGCTGTAAAAATCTCCACCCGACTGCTGTGTTTTAAATGAAACAGGACCAAAAAAATACCTTGTGGAGGATGAGTGGGCACTCCAGGCCACATTTACAGGTTCCATCTGTCAGCAGGTAGGTCTTCACCTGCTCCAAGCTGGACAGCACTGAGCCACTGGGACTGCACACACAAAACAACAATGTCAGGCTGAGGTAGCTCCAGAGCAGAGATACTGCTCACATGATAGCATTCGTTGCAGCAAATTTGCATTGTCTGAGAAGGGTTTTTGAATAACATTCAATGTTCTTGGACGGACGCTCCTAAAAACAGATAATATTTTGCATCCAACTGAACATTTTCATGCAGAAATATGACTTTAGTTCTCCCACTACAAATGTATTCCTGACTCAGAAGAAGAAAAGGAACCATAGCATGCTGAAATTCTCACTAACAGACACACAAATTATTTTTAGGTGGGTATCAGCTCCTTGAGGTGGGTTTTGCAGCAGGTTTTACAGGTTTGCAACCATGTAATCAGACAGTAAAATCCTCCCACTCCACAGTGCTATACCACAGTGGAATTCTTCCATCCGTATGAATTAAAAATCATAACTGAAAAAATGTTCAGTACCTATGAAGGAGGAGGAGCCTGCAGCATATTGGCAGCTGGGACTAAACTGACTATACTCTCTAGAGATTCTTCCTTTTATTTTATATTTTTATGTTTTTAGGGGGGAGATGGAGTTCTTTAAGATGTGGAGACACCACTTTTCCCTGGTAAAAATGATTAAAAAAAAATAAAATACCACTTATGGACATAATGGACTAATTTGGTGTTTCTTTTCTTTACCTGATTTATGACTGTAAAACCCGGAAAATTTAAGGACTAACCCAAAATACCTCCAGAAAAACATTGGTTGATCCTTTCTAACATACACACTGATAAGATGACAAAACAACCAGTGACTGAATCGGAGCTGCTGTGAAAATTTCTACTGTGAGGATCTCCAGTTGCACATCCCTGAAGCAAATGCACACTTTAAATGTAAAAGAACATGAGCAAATACGAGTGTGCGGTGACAGTATCAGGCCACGGTCACAGATGTAGACAGGATTCTTTCCAACGCCCAAAATAAACCTGACACCAGCCAACTGCTATAGTTCATTGTGGCTGGTAAATACACGTACTGGTGTTCATGTGCAGGGAAGGACACCAACTTCCTGTAATCCAGAAATGTGCACGTCACATTCAAAGTTTTGTTATTTTCCCATTCAAGCAAACATGGGAGCTACAGTTTACTCGTGTCAAGGGATTAGCAGACTCCCAAAGTGCAGTATGTTAGAGATTCTTCAGAATTGGTCAAAATATTTGAGCTGAAACAATGAGTAGAGTAGACTCCAGCTTCAACGTGACTGCTTGTTCTGGGTTATATGATTGATAAGTTAAATATCTCTGGAGAATTCTACTCTTCATAACTTTCTTACATTTGTAGATCACACAATTAATCAAGAATAAAATTATGAGCAGCTTAATTGAAAATGATCATGGTATAAATGCATAGCTAGTGCCTTGCTCCATGGCAGCTCAAAGGCAGTTGAGTGAACAGAATGTGTTTATTCCTCTTTACTCAACAAGCAGACTTGCATACATCCTTTGAAAAGTTTTCTTTACCTTTTGTATACAACCCCACCGCCGTGCTCCGCCCGGCGCTGCCAGCCAATGGGGACCTGGACAGGGACGGCCTGCCTCTCATCTCCCGCCTCACAGTCCTTTCCGCCATTCATTGCTCCACTGGTTTTACGCTCGACACCTCAGAGGTATATCTATCAGACATCAACCAGTGTCTTCGCAATGTGCGTCATGTTCGTCTTCCAAAGCCGTGGTGGAGGAGGTGGTGGGAGGGTTGCGGAGATGGGTAGCGCTGCAGGTTTATGCGTCAACGTAGGACTCTGCTATCAAGTGGAGCTGATGGGGAGGGTGGGTGGGTAGGGTGAGGCGAGCTCACAGTAGACCCTACCCTTTCAGCTGCTTCATGGCTACGGTGCTGAATGGTGCATGGACGTCCATTACTGCATCTTGTCATTCAGAGCCATCTGACTCAGGAAGGTGCCAGCTGAAAAAAGTGAGGATCAGGGGCAGGCGTGCACTCTGCTTTTCTTAATTCTTTACCATTTGTCTTTTGCCACCTAGGATACAGTCCCTCAGTCCGACAAGTAGATTGTGTTCAACATAATGGTTCCCACACGCAGTTTGGTAGTGGTATTCCCATGGTTCCTGTGAGGGAGGGAGAGAAATGCACAGAAATGAATAGTCAACGCGATCTATTTTTTTTTGCATGAGTAAAAGTCCACAATCTGCTGATGGAAGACGTAAATGGTATAAAACGACATTCTCAAAACTCTGCGGTGGCCAATGAAATACGCACACATGCCTTGTAGATTACGTTGTATCATGAAGGCCGTATTTCTACTGTTAGCCATTTTAGCGGCAAAAGATTACAATTGCCGCCTTGATAACTTTCCACAGTCGGAAGTGCTGTACAGTGTTTTAGGTGTAATAAGCCTTCAGATTCACAGATTCACATCAAAGCTGGTGAATCGGGCTGAACTCTGTATGTGAGCGATGGAGCTCCATGCAAAGCCTCCTCTCAGCCGCCGGTGCTGCTGACTCATAACTGCCCTGTGAGCTGCTGAGACCGATCCCAGTGACACTACCACAGAGGAAGAGAGGTAAGGAGGGTAGTGCTACCCGTGGCACAACCAAACAGAGGCAGCAGTTAAACATATGCTGTTTATCTGGAAACGCAACTCATCATCTCAGGAGAGCTGCGTAGCATCCTATCAGAGAAACCACCACATCATTAAAATTTCATTTCACAGAATTTCATGTTGGGAAAATGCAGAGGTAGGAGAGAAAACTATTTCTAGTGTGAAAAAAAAGTATTTATTTGGAGAAAAGAGGTGAGTAATGTACAGCTAAAGTCCTGGACTAGATTCAAATCAAAGACATTTTAATTAAAAAGTACATAGCCGTGCCTTAGCCAAACGTTTTCATCCCAACACACCCTAAATCTGCCACCTTGCTAATGTGAAAGCACACATTTAAGTGTCACCTCTTACCATTTTTCTGCCCATCTCTCCCCACCATTCCCTGACTCCTGTGAACTACCACGTCCAAATTGCATATAGTACCTGCTAATCTGTAACCTTTTACTGCCGGCTGATCTTTTTTAAGATAACGGTTTTGGCCTTTTGCATTTTTTGTTCCCAGCAACAAGAAAGAGACAGGCAGTCAGAGGAAAGGACAGAGAGGTGGTTGAACTCAGGACATTGTTGGAACATAAAAAACCTAGCAGAAATGCAGCGTGAATTCAATTATTACTGGAGGGGAAACATCTTAAGGTGGATTAAAACAGTATTTTTTGTTGTGCATTAGCAGGTAACGACATAGCACACATAGCTACAGCAGATATGCCGTAGTTGGTGCACACCTCCATAAAACTGTAACTACACGTTGGGGCGACAGCAGCTGTGACCGTACTACGTGCAGGACACAAGAACTGCGATTCGTCAGCTTGGGTTGCTCGCATCTTCTCCAGCAAGTTGTTGATGCCAGTGGAGCTGGCTGATCACGATCACAATAGTAAGGAAGTTGAAGACACTCTCAGTGGTCTTCACCTTTTGAGTAACACAGCTAGAAAAACCATCTCCACTGAAAACCCTCTGCTCGTCATGATTGCAACTCTCTATCTCAGTGAAAGGATAAAAGTAGACATGGGACTGCACTGAAGTATTCTCCTATTCAGTAATGAAAGAAGGTGAAATACAAGTTCCCTGGATGTAACTCCAGTTATATAAACACGTGCGTAGCCCACCATTGCTCCATTTAGCAAAATGAATGTCACAGATACAGTGGGGAATATAACTAAGACACAATATGGCCTCATCATGTATGATAAATCTGTCTATCGCACTCTGAGGCTGTACTAGAAATCGAAACCTATGGCGTAGACGTCCTCTTCAAGTTCACATCATTGTAATTAGACTTGGCAACATAAATACCGTGGCTATGGTTGAACTGGTGAATCTATAGCCGATGGACTTTTTGTTGGCAGATTAAGACGAACAAAAACTGATATATTTCAGCCTCATCAGGATACAAGGCACAAGGAGGATACAAGGAGCACGCCACTGCATCTTTACAAGAGAGTAGAAACATTCACTTAAAGGCTTTGTAATGAAGTGGTATTCTGCTGTTAAGTATGTGTGACACGCAGAACGGTAAGTAGAGCTCATGTGGCCAAGAGCAGGTTGAAAACAATAAAATGTCCAGTATTTATAGGAGGCTTAGGTCCAACACTTCTTATAGTGAACTCATCAGACAACCAAAGACACGTTTAGATTGATGAGTGCACATCGACATCACAATAAACAACCGTGGATCATGTACAGCGATTAGAGGAGATACAATCATTTCAAGATGCCCTGCAATCACTGCTAGGATAAAAAAGAAAGGAAACTGTGACGTGATCAATTATTGTGCAGCTGTTAAACATGATTTTAGTCCTTTAGCATTTTGGTGACAAAGGCTGAAGACCAGCCATCCAGAGATGGTGGTTGAACTTGTCATTTCAGTGCAATTCTTTTTATCGCCTGGTCACATCAGCGATTGATCTGGCTGCATCCAAAAGTTTGCACAGAATTTAAATGGAAAATAAATATGTAGGTGGGTCCTGAATTGAATCATATAATAACATTTTCCCCCATGTCCTAAGCATGCTGTTGTTGTCGTTACTGTTTCGCCATCACAAATTATCCTGGGAGGAATGCCCTAAATAAATGACAAGGAGAGTAACACGAAGCCTGACAACGTCACTGCAGATCTGCGATTTTTAGACGAGACAACAAAAATAGTGTGTGGTAAATTTTGTGGTAAATCAGAATCAGCTTTATTGGCCTGGTATGTGTACATACTAGGAATTTGACTCCGGTATTATCTCGCTCTCAATCTGTTTTATTTTAAAGTTCAAAGTGAAAGCAATTAACAAAAATCTAAATGATTCCCATTTTACTCCTCAACAGCCTTGCACGTGATGGGAATTCTGCACAGTTTGGACTCAATGCAGCCGTAAACTTTATGCAAGCAGTATGGAACAACAACAATGGACGACTCTGGGGGAAAAGGGTAATGCAGAAAAAGACAAATACAGGAGAATTATGCAGAAATGTTTTAGATAAGAAATTGCATCAAAACAAGAGGAACATGGGCTAAAGGTTGAGTAACTGAATTTGAGGTCCATTATGCTGATGTAAATGAAGATGTTGCATCTTCATGTGCAACTTTTAAAGAATATGGTCAGCAAAGTAGCTTGTGTGCATTTTATTACATGGTCAAGAAGTCGTTTCCTTGTTCTAATGTTCATATTGTGATATTTGGTGTGTTTTGTATGGTGTAAATACATCCTAACAGCTCTTAATTTAATGTAGTGATCATGAGCGCTTAATGTCCAGAATTCACTCAGTCACAAAGGTCTCTCCTACCCACAATTCCTTCTAATTGTTCTGACTCATTTGGCCCAGAACAAGAAAAAGCACTTTTTATCTACTAGCTGGTACAGCAGCTGGTGAACTGGAGCCACCGCTTCATGATTCAGATCAGAACAAAACCTTTAAATGATGGCTGTAGGAAAACACAGCAAAAGTTTACCAGCATTTGCATTAGTACATTTCACCTAGCCCTGTACCAACCAACCTAAAGCTGAGTGCCAAATTAATAAAGTGAATTAGAAAGGATAACAAGAATCAGAAATTCAATCAGGTGCATTCAAGGGCCTATTTATGCTTAGATTTTGATTCTTTGTTGTTATATTGCTGTTGAACAAAATAATAATTTGTGTTTAGCCACACATGTAAATCAGAGGATTTTAGTGCTATTATATGTCACCTTGAATATGGACAGCATTTGGGAGGTTTGTCTTTCAAAATGCACAATATAAAAAGTTGACTAGGCTGTCCAGGACACATTTATGGTCACAAATGCCCCCGACCGCTTCGGAACATTTGGAGCAGATATATCATCAAGAGCTGTGATTGGATCTCTAAAAATGCATTTAGTGGTACATGCACAGGGTCTGTCATATGTTGTCACATAAAGCAAGAGTGGAGAAAAGGTAGCAATGCAAGTTACCTGCACAAAGCATGTAAGGTTTGTGGAGTAGAAACCTGGGCATGATACAAAAAAAAGGTATAGGGCACAAACTGTGCAACACCAAGATGGTAAAGCAGTATGTGCTGGTCTCCCCTCACTGAACCACAATATATCTACCACTGCTATTTTAGTATCGGGCTAGATTAAATACATTAATTCTCAACCTAGCATTTCAATCTTGCTGTAACCCCATGGAGTTGGTTGAGGCTAGCTTTAGTGGTAAATTAGCCATATTGTCCTGCAGCAGCCTTCAAAGTTGACAGCTACAGAAGTTGGCTACGTCGCAAGCTGCATGACAAGACTTTTCACTAAAACTGGAGACACATGACAGCCGCTTGTGTACATTACCAAAGAAACCATAGCTGCCTGAGCGTTAGAGAATAGCCAATTAGCTTGGCGAACATTAGCCAGACTGCCTATCAACTGTGCCAAGTGCTGCTTTATTAACGTTATAGCGACAGTCGCCTGGCGTTAAAGGTTGTTAGGTTTATCACGGAGCGAGACGTGCAGCTGAAACTCCGCCTGTGGGCCTCCGCGTTTAAAAGTGACCGTGTCAACAAGCGGAATCAGTCTCGTCTGGCTGTGCTTTTTGATGCATTGGACACAGCATCTGAACTAGCTGGGGGTTAGCATGCCAAGTGTCAGCTGTCTAGCTACCGTTAGTTAGCTAGCCAGCTAGCTTGTTGTAACGAAAATGAATTAGAGGGCGAGCTCGGCTACGCTAATAACGTTTTAGTATTTAATTGGCGACCCGTTACCGGGGTCGTGCACGTTGAGCACCCACAACCCAAATTCCGACTTCAAATTGTCGAAGTAAAAAGTAGCTAGGCCCGCGTTAGGTTTCGAGCCAAGGGGCCAGGCAAGGCCAGGGCCAGGCCGAGTTAGCTAGCATGCTAGCTAACAGCCGTGCAAACCCGTTGCGTTTGCAGAGAGAGCGAAGAAGAAGAGAGAGAGACGCTTTTCGGGCACTAACGTTTCTGTCTGCGTCAAATCAAACCGTAAACAGTCCGTTCGTACCCGGGCATCGCAGCGAATGCATACCGGCACTGGAAGAGTGAACCGGGAGAGCAACAGTGCGTTTCTGACCTTTGGAAAAATAAGAATAAGAAGCCTACCCATTAGTTCTCTGCCTCTGCTGGTTCTCCTACACTGGGATATTGGAAATGATGGAGAACCGCACTGCGCATGCGCGGCACGAGCACCCACCAGATGGGAGAGGTGATGGACGTTACCTCCACAACCCAGACACATAACCTTTGCATGGCAAAAGTTAGAAGTACAATTCTGAAAAGAATGAGGAACAACTGCATATGTTGGTGGGGTGACTCACAAAGAGCCATAGTTCTCTGTGATGGTTCCCACTGTGGGATCTGGGGGTCCCCAGGGTGTCCGGAGGGAGCTTCATCTGTTTGGCAAAATGAAAAATAGGTCATGTAGGCCTATGTGTTATTTCACTTATTTGACTTTCGAATATAAAATAATGACCTCTCTGATTATCAGGTTGCACCCTTCTATAAGGGCTCCACTGATGTTGCTTTTGAAACAAGTACAAAGCCTTTCTGCATTAAAGCTGCTGATAATCGCTTGCTGAAATGGTGCAGAATTACAGATATGTTGATACTTGAATATTATTTGTGTCAGAATGAAAAAGCCTGGGAAGCAGCATTTAAATTAAGGACATTTCAAATTAATACTAATGTTACGTTCATATTAAACTTAAGGTAATTCTGGGTAGACCATAACTTTGACTATGTTTTTATACTCTTTGCTGATTGCAACAGCTATATTTTGTGTAAATCTTAATTGTTCCAAATATCCCTTAAGTCTTATTAAATCTTTCATTATAATAACCATGTAATACTATGTACCAAAACATACATGGTCTTCACTGTGATGGACTTCCTACTGTATCTCTAGCTATTTTCAAGTCTGTACATATTAAATATACTATATATTGAGATGAATAGAAACCAATGGCTGCATGGAGGAAAGGAAAAACATATTTCAAATTAAAAAGGGTATTCTTCGGGAAAGATAAAGCTTTTCTGTGGTGGCAAACCACCACTGTGATTCTATAAAATATAACATATAAATAGTAGTATTTATACAATAGGAAGTAGTGAACAGCTGATGTCATCTAGCTGATGATATAGTAATCATAGTAAATGCACGTTCATTGTCAGGGTTTAAAAAAATCACCCTGTCGTTAATGTAATAAAACTCACTAATAATAATCCCATGAATAGCTTGGAGGTGTTGTGTCGTATTAATGAAGCATATTGCGCTAACAAGGTTATTACACTATCAGCAGCAAATTGTTTTAGTGTTACTTTATTAATGGCATTAATTGGAAGGTTTCACATTACAACATTTAACACCGGCTTTATCACCTCTAGTCTTTTTTAACATTTCATCAACCGTTATGAGAAAATGTTACAATATTAAAAGGAATGAACAGGATAAGGATACAAAGTTATTTACAGGAAGATAATAATATTATTGGAAATTTAAAAGACAAAGTCCAGACTAGCTGGTAGAATTATTGAACAAAAGACAACAGTAAGGTGCTCTTGAGCAAGGCACTATTGTATTGGGGTCATTTTCCAGGTAAGACTGTATATAAGTGTATGGAAATCTGAAAATATAAAACATAGTGGTGCTGTAGCAAAAACAGATCATTTCACTGAATAATTGAAGGTCATAAAAGCTCAAAAAATGGAGGCGATCAGTCATCTGAAATGAAAAGGAGATCCAGCTCAGGGTGCAAATGCTTGAATTTAGACTGAAGGTCAAACCTGAGGAGACGTTAAAGGAATTTAGTGTACGGCTGCTGTAAAAGAAACGCTTCATGTATTTTTAAGGGCAAACACAGAGCTCAATGTGTGAGCAGAGAGTTGTATTTTAGAATAATGTGACGGGCTAAATGTGAGCGGGGACTGGCAGACAATTTGCGAGATGTCTGGTGGTTTATTGGTGCTTTTTTTCATCAGTCGACCAAAAGCCACAGGAAGCATTTAAGTATCTCCAGAGCTTCATCATCATGGTGAATGAGTAAAAGATGTTGTTATGCAGGCAACCCACGAGCCATTCAGATGAACCATCCCTCCACCGGTGGTGGAAGTTATGGCTTTACAGAGTTAAAAAATGAAATGTATAATTACATATAATTGCCCCTGTTAGGGCAATCAGTGTCTTTTTTGAAATGCTATGCATCACACCTCCAAATGTTGTCAGAATTAAACAGATGTTTCTACAAATTCTGTTTGCTCTATTAATTACTCATTCTTATTGCCTTACTATGTTGTTTGTCTGAAGAAAGTAAAAGGGGTGGGGGGTAGGATGTGTAAGTTAAAATTCATCAATAAAAAAAAAAAAGTATAAAGGTTGTATGGTATTGAACCTGCATAAAACTGGGTGTTATTGAAATTATTTACTATGTTTTTTATTGCCAAACATTTTAAACACCAACCTGCTGATGAAGACTGTTGAAAGCTCAGTAAGCTATATAAACGGAATATATAAATATACAGTTTTATTTTAATAAAGGCCTAGTCATTTCATAAAGTGGATGGGCACTATAGTTTTTAGTAACTGTTACTTAAACAGCAGTAAATAATGCATTTGTTGACTATTTTCAGCCGTGGATTAATACCCATTTGATGCTTTAGAGAGTATGTGTTTAGTGGGAACCCCCCCCCAGCTGTAACACTGTGTGATGGGAAGGTTACTTTTGAAATGTAATAGGTTACAGATTACTAGTTACCCTGTTAAAAAAGTAATAAGTAATGTAACTTATTACATTTGATTACTTCTTGATTACTTTACTTTAACAAATGTTTTAAACTGCGCAATAAAGCTGAAAAGTCCTAAAATATACATTTAAACCAGGCAGTGTAAACCTCCCAACAGTTCTCTACACAGATTACCGTCTCCCCCAGTGCAGCCTGACATATGCATGTTGTTATTATGATGACCAACCATGTAAATGTGTGTTTTATATGAAATATATTTTTTAAAGTCAAATCACATCCAGGCCAAACCTCTAGTAACATACTCAGATGTGTCCACTAGGTGGCGCTACCGTTCATTTTGATTTAGTGGAGAAGAACACTACACAATAGGTTTCAGGGAGAATCTGCCTCGTCCTTCACTAACAGACCAAACTGGCAACAAGTGTCGTTGTGTGCCTGCAAAAAGCACAGCATGTAGCATAGTTAGCATCACATCATTTAGGTATGTAGCATAGTTAGCATCACATCATTTAGGCATGTAGCATAGTTAGCAGCAGATAATTTAGGTATGTAGCATAGTTAGCAGCAGATAATTTAGCTATGTAGCATAGTTAGCATCACATCATTTAGGTATGTAGCATAGTTAGCATCAAATCATTTAGGCATGTAGCATAGTTAGCATCACACCATTTAGGCTGCTGGTACCTGTAGAAATGTCACAACCTAATAACCTTTGAGTCAATATTTAATAAAAAACAGTAAGTGAATGTTCATGGGCGAACATATGATCAATCAGGGCGGGATTACCAACAGTACAAATGGACAAAGGCCCCCAGAACTCCCGGGAACACCGCTCTGTCCCGTTGAATCGCTTTATTAACGCACCAGCCTTCAAAACTCGTGATATTTTGGTTTAAAACCCTTAAATGCTCCGCGTCGTCCTCACATTTACCTGACGACCGTGAAGGCACCATGCTAACATTTCCCAGCCTTTGATTGGTCCGCTAGCCGCTGTTTTCACCACGTGACACGAAAGATGGCCGCCTGCGACGGGAGTAAAGACGGTAAATTGATTATTTAAGCGTGTCAGTGGACTTAACGAGACTGTTTTGTACTCGAGAGTAGATTATTCATTAATAGTAGATACTCGGAGTCTGTCAGAGACTAAACACGGCTGAAAAACACGTTAGTAATGAAGCTAACCAGCCAGCAGCTAGCCGGCTATGCTAACAGGCTAACCAGCAGCCTTCACGTTCTCTGTACATAAACTGTTAAACAGTAGTTATGTTACTAATCACAGGAACCCAACTACTGTTTTAATCAATCAAGTATGTCTTTATTTAAAATAATAAAGTATGTCAGTAAATACAACTGAAACTCTTGTTGCACCCTGTTTTAAATAAAGAGGCTATCCATCTATCTATCTAAGGTTGTTTATTAGTAGCTCGTCGCTGCTAGTAGTCATTACTCATATATATGAGTATGTTACGTTTTTATTGTCCTTATTTGGACAAATGTTCGCACATCATATATGAACTGTGTCTAAATAAGTCTGATGTAGGAAAAAACATCTTCTCCGTTTTAATGCTAACACCCAGCTGTTCAGGAAAGCCTGAGTTGCATTTTATGGATAAAATACCACCTGATACACCAGGAAGTGCCTGCCTGCCTGCGTGTGTGTGTGTGTGTGTGTGGGTGGTCTCCTCCCTCAGGTCAGGACAGTATCCTGGAGCCGCTGTGTTTCCCAGAGGATCCAGACGATGGCGCCGGTGCTCCCGGTGCACAGCAGCTGGTGTGTCTGTTCTGCCCCGAGTCCGTCCCTCTGCAGCAGAAAGACGTCCTCCTCAAACACCTGCTGCTGGAGCACAAGCTGGTCATCGCCGACGTCAAGCTCATCGCAGACCTCCCGAAGTACGAACCCTGCACTCTGCATACGGCTGCTCGCACAAAACAACAGAGGACATCTGAAGGTGAGCAGCGCTGACGACTTTCTGACCACTCTCCCGTCCTCCACCAGGTACCTGTTGTACTGGAAGGGCAGGTTTCTGGAGCAACCGCTCACAGACTTCTGCAGCGTGATCAAGACCAACTCCACCGGCCCCGTCGGTGAGTCCTGAGCCACGACCGGCACCGTTACAAATCCACAGAAACAAATAGGATTAACGTTTTAAAGTTATATGATGACATTTCCACTGGAATAAAGTTCTGTGGGTTTGAACCATGTTTAACTTCACAGCCGCTGCTTCTTATTCTAGATGAGTCAAGTTTTTTACCTGCGTCGAGGATCTTTTTCATGATGTGAGTGCAGAATTAAACAAAAATCACTTAATCTCCTCCAGACATGTTCAACATGAACATGCACTGCTCTGCTTTCAGTGTTTCCATATAGAAATACATGTTGAGCTGCTTCCTGTGTGCACTGGAGGCTTCAAGGGTCCACATCACACTTTTAGCACGCAGAATACTGGACCGGGATTGGCTGCTTCCAAACTATTTGTGATGCCACAAATCATGCTTAGAAAGCTGTACTTTTAGCAGATGGCGGTGAAAACGTGCTTCGGGGGGGGGGGGTCATCAGGTGTCTGAGATGTAACCAGCTGCTGTTCTCACAGAGAAGCAGGAGGACTACTTCCTGCTGTGCGACGTCCTCCCAGAGGACCGGGTCCTGCGAGAGCGGCTGCAGCAGAAACGCCTGGTGAGGACCTGAAACCAAATCCACATCGAACTGGTCTCTGGTTTTATTGCAGTTCAAGGACGACGCAGTTTAGTCCACATGAGGTGTTTTCACCTTTTACAGCGTGTTGCAGTTCTTCTTCTTCTGTGGTGTTTCTCTGACAGTGCTGTTCTCCCACAGGAGGAGGCGCTGGAGCAGCAGCAGCAGGAGCGAGATGACAGCAGCTTCCATCGGCTCTGCATGTTCTGCAGTGACGAGTTCACTGGAAACAGGTTAACCTTAATACTTAAAACCACCTTAATAAACTAGTCTTCACTGTATTAAAGCTGTGTCAGCTGCACAGGTTTGTTATCTGAGCACAAAGCTGAAGTTTTCTGTATTTAAGGTTTTAACTTCCATAATAAAAACTAAATCAACTGTCTGTGGCTCATGTAAACATATAAAAATAAAACTGCTTGTTTCCAGGTCGTCTCTGCTGAACCACATGGCCCGAGAACATTCCTTCAGCATCGGACTGCCGGACAACATCGTCTACTGCAACCAGTTCCTGGACACTCTGCAGAGCAAACTGGACAAGTGAGTGGACGGTGACCAGAAGTCCTGACTGTTCAGCTGAGTCTGATGTTAATGTCAGTGAAGTTGCTTCAAAGATGTTGTTAGAAATCAGTTTCTACACACAGATGTTTTCATTTATCGTCAGTGAATGAAATGAGAATTTACAGTGAAGCAGATCATCACAGAAGAAACCACAGGACAGCACACACACACACACTCACTCACACACTCACTCACTCACTCACTCACACACACACACACACACACTTACACTCACACTCTGTCCTTCTGTCTCACACACACACACTCACACTCACACAAACACACTCCAACACACTCTCTTTGTCTGTCTGTCTGTCTCAAACACACACTCACTCACACACACTCACACTCTCTGTCTGTCTGTCTCTCTCTCACACACACACACACACACTCTCAGTCTGTCTGTCTGTCTCACACACACACTCTCACTCACTCACTCACTCACACACACACACACTCTTTCTCCTGTGCTCCTGTCAGTCTGCAGTGTTTGTACTGTGAGAAAACCTTCCGGGATAAAACCACGCTGAAGGACCACATGAGGAAGAAATCTCACCGCCGCATCAACGGCAACAACTGCGAATACGACCGCTTCTACGTCATCAACTACCTGGTAACACCTCTGCACAGTCACATGTTCTGTTCACAGAAGAACACTTCAGACACTGAGAAATCCAGATGGACCATGAAGTATACAGTGATGAGTTTCTGTGGAGTTTTTCCCACCAAGAAACCTGCTTCACTGTTTGGCTCCATCGTTTACCTAAAGTACAAATACTGTTTAGAGTCTTTCTGGTCTTTAATAATAGAATCATTTTCAGTTTAGTGATTAATTGTTTGTAAAAACTAGACGCAGGGTCTGCAGCTCTGCAGCTGTGCTTGGACTTTGAGCTAAATGCTAACAATCATGCTAACGTGCTAATGTGTAGCAGGTGTAATGTTCACCATCTTAGTTCAGCTTGTTAGCATGCTAACGTTTGCTAGTCAGCAGTAAACAGAGTGCAGCTGTAGTTGTGCTGCAGGTGTTTGTGTCGGACACATTAACATTTTGACCTGCTGGTGGCGCCAGAGATCATGAATGTGTGTAGTGGATCAAACACTGAGCCTACAGGGCTAAAAATATTAAATAAAATTATATATTTTTTAAAAGAAAGCCTCATTATAAGCTCGTGGGGCTCAACATCAAATGTCTTTGTTTGGTCCAAACTGTCCAAAAGTGTTTCCTGGGATCTAAAACAGAAGCTGGAAGCAGGACTGTTTTCACTTGATCAATATGACTGACATGTTGTGTATCAGTGGAATTGATAGATTGGTGTTTTGTCTTCGCTGTGTGTGACTCTTCGTCTCCTCTCCTGCAGGAGCTGGGCAAGACCTGGGAGGAGGTGCAGAGCGAGGACGACCG
Organism: Nannoperca australis; assembly: GCA_036023655.1. Classification (NCBI taxonomy): domain Eukaryota; kingdom Metazoa; phylum Chordata; class Actinopteri; order Centrarchiformes; family Percichthyidae; genus Nannoperca; species Nannoperca australis. The sequence continues at coordinate 35,747 of JAVQJD010075831.1, forward strand.
TGAGCTGGTGGAGGACGAGGACGAGTACGTATCTGCAGCACTTTGATGCTCACGTCTCAGAGACCTGTTGTTGTAGTTTGGCCGGACGCTCGATCATCATGTTGTGTATCGTCCGCAGTGATTGGTCGGACTGGCAGGCTCATCCCGTCTCTGCCGTCTGTCTCTTCTGCGATCATCAGTCGGAGACGATGGAGCAGATCTACACACACATGAAGGTACAGCAACAGAACGTGTTCACCTCGAGGGCTCCAGCAACCACGACCAGTTGTTTACAAAGTCTGGAAAGTTTGGAAAATCATCAGTTATGTTTTCAAGGTTTACGATTTATAGTAAGACTTGAGATCTGATGATTCAGGTACCTTGAAAGTGCTTGAAAAATACTGGAATTTTACTCTTAAAAAGCTGCACGAAACCTGCTTTTAACTTATCACCTAATATCACATCTGACAGGTAACAAGCAAAATATTCCTAATTATATTATAAATAAATAAATATATAAATAATATATTTGGTTAAAAGATGTTTATAAAAAGTAAATAATTTGGTTTGGTGATTGTTAGGGGAGAATATAAATAATATGAATAACTTAATATCATCGTTATGTAAGATAAGATGAAGCTTTATATAGCTTTATTTAAAATATATATCTGCGGTGGAACATTCCTCATGTCTCATGTTTAGTTGCAGCTGAATTATTTGGGGGTTTGATGAGTGTGAGCTTTGTATCATAAACTCTTGTTATCTGACGTGCTGTGAACATTGCAGCTTCAGGAGGCTGATGACGGACTTCTCATCTTGTTTGTTTTAGGGCGCTCACAGTTTTGATCTCCACAAGCTGAGGACAGAACTGAGTAAGTGAATTAGAAAACACTGATGTCTGCAGGACTGGACGTTTACTGATCGTGTTATTGACCGTGTTACTGAACGTGTTACTAAACGTGTTACTGACCGTGTTACTGACCGTGTTACTGAACGTGTCCTCCCTCAGATCTCAGGTTCTACCAGCAGGTGAAGCTGGTGAACTTCATCCGGCGGCAGATCCACCAGAGCCGCTGCTACAGCTGCCAGGAGAAGTTCTCCTGCAGGGAGGACGTCCTCCGTCACGTCGTGGCCGAGGGTCACGTGATGAAGCTGCCGGACGCGTCCACCTGGAACCAGCCGCAGTGAGTTTGATTCCCGGCGTCGTGGTTCTTACTCTCCATTGAACCTGTGCCACAGTGTTCGTCGGTGGGAGGACGCCCTCGTACCATCGGGGGGCGCCGGCGTGGCTTTAAGTTGTCGGTTCTGGACTGTTTGAAATGTGAAACGTTGTCTTGTTAAACCCTCAGAGCAAACACACACTGTTACTGTCCATCACACACAAACCCCCCCCATCATTCTTATAAGCTTCATAATCCTCACGTTTGTTTCCATGGTAACAGATGATGTGCTAAGCCTGCGAGGTGTTACAGAGGGGTACAAAGCTTGTTCGCGTGCACGATGCGTTCAGGTAGCAGGAAGTTTACGGTTAAAATGTAAACAAATATAACATTATACTTCCTGCTTGCATCCCCCAAAGCATTATGGGAACACGATTATGAGACATATTAGTGTTTAGCTTTTTTTTTACAGTGTCGCTTCATGTCCAGATGTTTGTGTCCCTGAACAGCTCGCATGTCGTGCTGAGAAGTTTAGTGACCGCAGGCTTTTGAATGAACGCCTGCCCTCCGGCTCTCCGCAGGTATTACTTCCCCACGTATGAGAACGACGCCCTGCTGTGTACGCTCTCCGACAGCGACCAAGATGAGGGCGACGAGACCAACCGCGGCAAGGACGTCCCGGTCATCGCAGAGGACGTGTCCGACCTCGCAGCGCTAAAACAGACCAGCGTCCTCAAGCAGCTGCTGAAGAGCAGAGGCTCCTGCAGCTAGGACCACGCACACTTATTAGCACTTAAAGCAACTCTGCACCCTGAACATGCACCAAAGTTCTACCTTGTACATGTCAATCATCTCCATTCAAGAAATAAAAGGTTCTCTGGAGTATTAACTTTTTAAAAGTGTCTTATTAAAGTCAAAACTATTTTGAAACTTAAACTATTTAAGAATGACATGTTGAAAGTAACAGAACCCTGAGCTGTGGCAGTTTTTACAGTATCGGCAAAGGTGGTGTGTACTTCAGGTAACATTAATCTTATTGGTTTTTACAGTATTAGAGGTGGTGTGTACTTCAGGTAACATTAATCGTATTAGTTTTTACAGTATTAGAGGTGGTGTGTACTTCAGGTAACATTAATCTTATTAGTTTTTAC
>JAVQJD010075833.1:0-12160 GCA_036023655.1 Nannoperca australis
AGATGTCAGTCAGGACCTCAGTCAGCTGCTCAGCACAGGCCTTGAGCACGCGTCCGGGGATGCCATCAGGGCCAGATGCCTTGCGTGCATTGGTCCTTCTCAGTGCGGCGCACACATTGGTGGGGGCGAGTGTAAGGGGCTGGTGGTCTGCAGAGAGAACGGCCTTGATAGCCGTCTCCTGGTTGTCCCTGTCAAAGCGAGCGAAGAAGTTATTAAGCTCGTCAGGGAAGGAGGTGTTGTTGGTTGGGGGGAAGGTGTAAGTGGGTTTGTAGTCCGTAATGGCCTGGATGCCCTGCCACATGCGTCGGGGGTCGGAGTTGGACGTGAAGTGCTCCTCAATCCTAAGCTTGTGGCTGTGCTTGGCCCTCTTGATGCCCCTTTTCAGGTTAGCCCTGGCTGAACTTTAGGCCTGCGCGTCACCTGATCTGAAAGCGGCATCGCGTGCCTTCAACAGTAGGCGGACCTCTCTATTCATCCACGGCTTCTGATTGGGGAATATTGTAATCTGTTTGTGGGTGGTAGCACTGTTGATGATAGTGCTGATATGGTCCACATGGACCTGTACTTATTTTTCAAAGTAACCCCAAAACTTTTACTTGTTTTAACCAAGCAGCTGCAGCTTAATGCACATCCACTGCAGTGTTTACACACTGTTTGTTAAAGGTTGTGACACATATCAGGCTGTCTGCCACCACACCCAGTAATCTCCCATGATTATTTATATCCTCTGCAATGCTAGACCCCCTGGGAGGACGGAGAGGTTTAAACCATTGTGTAACAGTGTGTGTGCTTTATTTGTAGAGGGTTGTTAAGTGTGTGCATGCATCTGCATCGTTGTGTGTTTCTTTCTGTGTATGTGAGTCTACTTCTATTCTGGCATGGTTTCAAAATATTAAAACTGCACACTAAGACTACCGACCAGTAAGAAAAGGTCACAAGTTCATAAATACAAAGATGACCAAAGTAAAGATCATACTCTTCTCATGACCAACACTAGTCTTTGCATGGTGCTGTTGTCTGGCTCACTATCCTCATGGGTGGGAATGCCTCGTCTCCCTGGGTAGTGGGGGTAACACACCCTGGGCAAACTCTGCGTGCATACAGGAAGGAGCAGACAGACACACCCCTCTACACTCCTGAGCAATCCTCATATACAGTGCACTCTGGAGGAAGACACAGGAGAGATACTGTTCTATGTGCTGAGAACACCTATATTACAGCAGGGTCAACAGAGTGAGTCAAGGAGATGGAAAGAGCAGCAATCTGGCTGTAATATTACAGATTCACGTGAGGAGTTTTCACCATGTATAAAAGCTCCTTTTATATCTACTACCTATTTTAAACAGTGATACTGTTAAATTTGCCATCATTTAGTCCAAACCCATAGGCTTTCACGCCTGTGAGTTATTCTGCATTCTGGCCTCAGCTGACGGAAATGAAGTGTTTGCAGGCATTCTGGGGGCGTTGGAAGTAATGAAATCCCAGAGTACTGCCAATAAAAAACTATTTTTTTCTGAAATGGTGTCACAGTGTTTTCTATTTATTAGCCTGTTCTGTCGTGGAGTATAATTTATATCCTGGAGCAATACCAGGAGCTGTGGGGACATTATCAGAGATCGATGTATTCGGCTATAACTCAGCTGGAAAAGATCTACTGTGTATGAAGCACTGGCAGCGCAGCTTGTGAAGATAGAGAGATGAGAGCGAGGGCAGACACCTCAGGGCTCACTTCTAACTTCACGTCTACATTTTTGAGCATTAGGATAGCAGAAATAGAAATGAGTGATGTACGTATATTTTTCGAACGCACACAGTCTATTGTTCTGGTACATTCAAATCAAGAGTCGCAGCAGTTATCCCACTCACGCTGTATCCGGAGGCTAAGTCACAGTGAGGGCACCTCTTTGCTCGTACTGCAGTTCTTGATAGTCTTACTGAGCTCTGCTAATGAAGGTAATTCTTTTTATACTGTAGTTCTAGTAGTTTTCTTGTAGTTTCTTGTAATCTTATTTTCTTCCGTTAATTCCCATCATATTAAAGACACCGTCTCTTTCCTGACACTTATACTTCATTTTCTAACCACCTCTGGTGTGATGTGTGCTGTTTCATTGTGACTGCATTTTCTCTGTTGAATCTGGTAGATGTTGCTCCTCTGTGCAATAGATCAATTAGCACATCCAGCCTTTCTCGTGGGGCTGTTTTCAGAGTGGTTCCCCTACTTTGAACCTCTTCCTGTCAAATGTAATTGGGGAGCTGTGAGAGTTGATGAGGTGCTTTTCAACTGTCTGCCCTTGAGTTCTTATTGTCTGACCTCACAATTGTAGGTTGTGGGTCCAGTCGTGTTTTGTATGCGCTGTATGCTTTTGAGATCAGCCTTTTGTTGTCTTTTTCTGATCCACAAAACTGCAGAAAGCATGCACTCATTTCTCCATCTGTCTCCATCTCACTCTTACTTTTCCCTCTCCTTCGTCCTCCCCCTTATTAAACCTTGTAATTGGTCCAAAAGTTGGCTAGTGTTTGCCTGTTCTCACAGCACCTTAGACATGACCCCCTGATTAACTTGGTGATGCTTGAAAAGTAGTTGCCACTGAAACTGTTCTTCCTAGCTGTAATTACTCAAAGCAGACAAGGAGCTGACTAATCAGATGGGCAGATAAAGGAGAATGCCCTAGCTGACATCCTGTTGCTTATAGCTCTCCCACCCCGGCACTTTATCAGCAATAATTCAGCGCCAAAAGTGAACATGGTGCCTCAGAGGAGTGTGATTCTAATTGAACAGACTGCTAAAACAAATACAAAAGCACAAGAAAAGCTCATTCCAGCATTATTACCTAGCGCTCAAACACATAAACTCTTGGATAAGGGAATGCAGTGCAGTATGATAGTGATACAGGAACATGGGATAAATAATGTACAATACATGCATAGTGTATAAAATGCAATAATGAAATGTAAGTGCTGTAGCAAAAGTGGAATGGATTGATCAGAAGTAGATCACACTTACTTAATCCCTCTATCCCATAAAATAATAATAGTAAGGCACATAACACAATGAAATAAAATCAGGAGTCAATACCCCCTGAAAATGACCCAGGTCAAAATCGAACACCATTACAAACTTTCTCCTTGCCCTCCACTACAGCAGGTTGAATGTTAGCTACAGGGTGCTTTCTCACTAGTCGATGCGATATTGATGTCTGAGTTTTGGCCTTTATGGAAAAATCCTTGAATGGTTTGGAAATGAATTTTATAGTGCCACTGTTTTTCTCTACCGCACAGATGTTTATTCTCGATGCAGAGATGTCCCTCTGTGTCACTGTGTTAAGGTGTCAGCCATTATGGAAGGCTTTAAATGTCAGTGCATGGTGGTGAATTATTGAAGGGGATCAAGATTGATCCCTTTATCATCAAGACAAGGGAAATGTTTGCCGGTGGATGGGTAAAATACAAATACAGTCTTTATGTTTTGTGTTGCTTGGAAGCCCTCCAAGCAAGATTTTGTTCCTAGAAAATGTCATGTTGGCTCTTCTTGCATTTGACAAAAGCTTCTCCTAGGACCTGGTTTGAGAGTATCGTACAGAGTAGACAAATTAATTTCCAAAAATTCTTTAAACAATATATTAATATTGGTTAAAAATCTTACTTCATTTAGTAAATTTTTTTAAATCGAGTCAACTCTAAGCAAAGATTCATATCTCTTAAAACTCTTAGCTCACATGAGCCTTGTTGATAATATGCCAGCTCATGTCCTTGTGGAGAACGTCCTTCTCAAATTCTCCTAGTGTAACCAAAATTCTGAAGCACACGAGCCAATAGAAACATCCTCACAAATTGAGAGCATTATGTGAATGATGTTATGAATGCTGAAGTCTACATGTTTTCATTTCAGCCAGATACAAGTGGCTCATTATTTGCTTGTAAATCGTCCCAGTTTGCTGCAGAAGATGGTTATCGCTCAACTATTTGTTTTCTACACTCTCCACGCTATATGTTTCTGCAAATCTAAAGTCAAAATTGCTTTCGGTCAATAAATATATTGTTTTATTGCAAATAGAGACATCTGTTCTAGGCTCCCTGGGGGTTTGTTTTCCTTTCCCTGCAGAGGGTTTACTGGCTGTGCTTTGGATTAGCCCTGCCTTTTTGAAATCCCATTAAGAGTCTACCCTATCAGTTACTTCAAATCTCAGCCAGGGTAAGCTTGCTTTCAAGTTTGCTGATTATAGACTGCATACAGCATGTACTTCATAGTATTCTGACAGCAAATATTTCTTGATTTAGTTATTTGGGACCAACAACATGCTAATTCTAATGCAATTAATTAAGTGTTGCTGTAGCAAAGTTCCAGTTTTCAATTCAATCAAAAAATGTTTCTTTGCCATTTTAATTGGCTACAAATACTTGATTGTTAATTCCTCTGTACAGGGTTTACAATGTCAGTGCCAGTTCATAGCTAAGACTCATCCCAGAGCATTTTCCCAAGGGAACCACAACACGACTCTGACTTCTATGGTGAAACATACTAAGACTGAATCATATGGTCAAAATGTCAACATGTACAATCAGACTTTATATCTGCTGTTTCTGACTGCATTTTTAAGATGGAGCTTTGCCATCTGTGTTAGCTGTTATACAAATTAGACAATGTTAGTAAACAGGATATTACAGCATTATATCATCCACATCTCACAATGGGTGGCAGTCCGGATTGAGTAGTGAAGTAGACTCAACTCTCTCAGACAACTACCAAGATCGCCTTTCAGAAATCAATAGTGTCATTTTTACCAGTATTCTCAGGCTATTCAAATATCAAATGATCAATAACTTTAGACAAAACAAAAAGATCTGTATGCTTGGCAAATGTAAAACCCTGTGTGTATGCTGTGGAAAAGTTGTCCAAATGAAAGCCAGCTGTGTCTTCCCTCTTGCTAGCCTTGAGCTTGAAACAGGAAGCTGGGCCCAGCCCTCTGAGCCTGCTGGGAGGAGGGCTGCAAGGCTGGTATGAGATCCTCCTGCAGAGAACCACTGTAGCAGCTTGTGTTTTAAAAATACATTCTTTCGTCTGCTACGGGCCGTTAGTTGGGTGGAGAAATATGAATCACTTGAACCTTTTCATCACAGTGAAAGGTAACAAGGCTCTGTGTGACGCGGTTCTCACTTTGAAGGATTTGCTGTTTCAAGCTGACACTGGATATCTGGTCTTGTTGCATAAACGGTAATAAAGAATTAGTGTGCGTGTGTCTGTGTGCGCATGTGTATCAGTGTGTGAGGTCATTGCTAAGAGGCCCATATCGTCATGGTTCATGTGGTACAGTATAGTGCTCAGGATTAAGGTGAAGTCACCCTCTGATGGAGTGAGTCAGGACTTCAGCAGTTTCCTTGACAAGCAGTAAGTTCTCTTATCCTGAGTGAAGGAAGGAAAGAAGAAAGGTCAAAAGCTATGATCTGGATCCTTTAGGCACTTCATTTCTAACGATAAAATGAAAACAATGAAGAAGTAATGTTATGTAGCTTTCATGGTTAATGTTTTTTTTTGGTTTGTTTTTGCCAGAAAAGTAGAGTTGAACATCAGCGCATCCCATATACACTTTATATGGGCAGCCCATTCAAATGTATTGCTCCCATTTATCAGACTGTTGGAAATTGTCCTGGAATGGTGTCTTTTTTATGCTTTCATTAAGGACTGACTTGGGTATTGCTGCTCATGGACATACAATACTGTCTTATAGACCAGGAAGCTCAATGCAACACTGAAAGGTAGCCTGGGATAGCACCGTATCTCGTTCTCCAGCTCTGCAATATTGAGATCCAAACCAATCGTAATCACACAACTGGTCAGTACCATCTATCGCACCAGCACTTCAGGCCCTTCTCAGCAGTTCAACATAAAGGGGCAGATACAAACTGGAACTCAGGACTGATACTGTACCAACATGTAAAAGTACCAGTTTTATAGTCATGGCGAAGGACCCCTGTTGCACTATTGTCTTGTTTTGTTAAAGCTATGCAGGCCATCTCCCTCCAGCCTGACAGCTAGTCATGACGGGTGATGTGTAATGTCAGCCCTGAGATAACTTTGTTATGATATGGCGCTATATAAATAAAATTGAATTAAATTGAATTGAATAGTTTGACAGAAACAGCTGTAATTTGCATAATCACCCAGCATGGTAATAGCTAAATCTAAGTTCTCAGATTACATGTTCTCTACCAAGGTTTCCAATTTTTTTTAACTTAATTAATTTACTTTTTTAGTCTCAGTGAATTATTAATTAATATCATTGGTGTTCCAGCCAACATTTCAGTCTTTATTGGAGCCCAGGGCTGTTTTAAATCAATTTTATTTTTGACAGACAGAGTTGTGGCATTACGCAGTGTGCTCAGGGATTTTCACTGTACACAATGTCAATAGCCACAGAAGCTGAAGTGGTTGAGGAGACACAGTGTGAGAGTTGGCACAAAGCCAAGTCAGGTTAATCCACTGATGTGTTTGGCTGGAAGCGTCGAGTTGTGGACGAAGACAACAGCCTCGTCCATCCACAATCTTGCACACAGGCTAACTAGAAACTTGTCTCTGGCTCACAGAGCTGTCCTCATGGGAGAACATATGTTAACACTCAGTAAGCTTGTGTCCGTTTCAAATGCTGTCTTGACAGCATCTGTGCTGACTGCAAAGCGGGCGTTTCCCACTTTGTTCCCCACAGTCCGGCCGGTTGGGACGTTCCAAAAGGGTTTATAATCTGCTTCCTCCAGAGTGACTTTGACTTCTGCCTATTAGATGGAAATGTATGCATTGTTTTGTTTTAAATGTCATGACCATAGCAGTTATTGACTGCTGAGACCTGACTTGTTGAGGAAAAGAATCACTTTGTCCATTGTAGTATCGTTAGGACATTCTATCAGTCCAAGTCTCACGTGATGTAGGAGAGTCAAGTATCTAGTCAAGTGATTGCTCATCTTTGTATCCATCAATGCTCAGACTTGTTTGACTGGTCTTAGATGTAAATGTAAAAACAAAAGCATGCATCCAAATGCAATTAATATCGTGTGCTGGACAGAAGTACATGTGAAAAATGGAAATTATAGACCCCGCACACTAGATAATGTTCCCAGGAGCTTTTATTAGTTTACCACCATGTGACACTTCAGGTGCAAAATGACTGAATAGCCGCTGAATAGCCAGCATCATGTCTTCGAGAATCGGCTATTCAGTCATTTATTTAAAATCCCTAAGCACACCGGCTGTTCAAAACAAGTAAGTCTGGTGTGAAAAGATTTTCTTTACCTCAAAGCAGTCAGTCAGGCATTTATTAGGGGCGTGTTAGCAGAAATCAGCAACATCTTGAGGAGAATCCTACAGTTTAAAAAAAGGTTTTTCACTAAACTGATGAACACACACACACACACACACGCCATTCAGCATAAAAAACACTTTCATTAGATGAATAAATATCTCACTGCATTCAAACCCATCTGTGTCCTCAGTAAGGATCACTTAGTTCAATCAACAGGATGGGTAATGAATAAAAGACTTGTCCAGTAATTGACTGCAATGATTGGATTCTTTCTATCCTACTACTGTACAGATTCCTAAACGGTCATTGACTGATGATCAATAGCCAATTAATCATTCAAAACATCAAAATTACAAGCTGACTGTTTTTCATGAATGAGAGCTGCATTTGAACTATTGACAGGAGCTATTTCTGCATCACAATCACTTTCAGTGTAGTAATTCTGCCACTGTGCTGCCTACAGGCTGGTTTGGAAAACATGCTAGGCGCTGCTAATTAATCAAATAATTACTAACCTATTCTTACAACAACAAAATTTCTGTAGGCTACCAATACTGATTATCAAGTAGAAAGTAGCTGCTGAGATATCCTGACAACAGACTTATTGCATATAACTTGTCCTATTGGACTGTATCCAGATCAGTTTTTCAAGCGCTAATATTACAGTTTGCCACACTTGGCACTATTATTACAACTCTATTGGAAACTGAAAACATCAGTTCAGGTTGTCCTGGGAACAAATATTGCACAAATAGTGTTGCACCAGCTTTGGGCATGGTTAGTTATTAAATTCTTCATTGATTAAATAATAAACCGGTTAATCATTAACATCCCTAGTTTTATTGTATCTCTCTGTGTGTTATTTTCTTTTGTTCTATTTTTCTAGGTTGTATATTCTGTCCAATTTCCATTTACCGATTTTCTTTATTCAGCACCATCATAAATGATGAATGGCATGCTCACAATTGCTAGCTGTTGACCTTTTTATGATGCTATCTTACACCCATTATTTCCATAGCCTTTGCCATTTTGGGCAACAGTTTGAATGAAAAAAAGGATGATTAATGTGCACAGAGACCAATTCACCTCATAGCAACCCCCTACAACTGCTGTACTCTGACTCTCTGCTGTACTGTTTCTCTCCTGTCTGTCACACTCTGCCATTATGGCTGATTGTAATTGTTATACGTGCATGGGTTCCCTTCGAGTGCCCATTGTGTAACTTGTGCAGACAGCAATCCACATCCTTCCATTACAATCCATGCCTCTTGACCGCCCTCCCCCACAAGTGGCCATTATGTGTGCAGATTTCTTCTCACTATCCACCAATTACAAGTGAAGAAAATGCCAAATAATTTTCTTTATAGACATTATACTTATACAATCAGCGATCCATGTTTCTTGAACTGATTAGGCCTTTAGATCCCCATAGTATATGCTACACTCAGGAGCTTTTGATAACAGATGGAACCTAATTTTAAATACAGAACCTGACCAACACAATTGCTCTCTAACAGCAGCTGGACTGGATCAGGGTTAAAAATCTCATCCTGCAGTGGGTTGATGAAGACACTTTTTAGGATCTCATGATTTCTTTGTAGGGATTTAAATATGATGAGCTTGATTTTAATCGGATCATGTAAACAAGCATTACTGTAGTTAGACCTCAGTCTTTATGTCATCTTGCATACAGCAGTGCATGCAAAAAAAAAAAAAAACTTTAAAATCTATCCCAGGTTGCAGGCCGCAAGCTGCGTCATTGTTTGAAGATATATACAGATACAGTTGAACGGGACCCGAGTTTCTTTTGTGTCTGCAGTAAATTAACTTTTCCATCTCAGACCTTGGTTACATAAATATCTGTCTGGAAATTGCATAGTGCAGTTATAGGAAAGGAGATCAGCCTCAGCCCTCACAGCAAAGACATTCAACGCTGTGCCCAAATTCTCATCTAACTGTTTGATGGAAATATTTAATATAGTAAAGTGTTTAAAGTGTTTATGGGCCAGAAGTGTCTGTAACATTGTTCAAAGACCAAGCCGAACGTGAATGACTCTGAGTTGGGATATTTGAGCTTTACCTCAGACTCAGCTCTGTTTCATTGCACAGTGAATATATATAATAGTGTGATTACTGCTAATAGCTTTTAGTTATGAACCAGAATATGGCTGGACATTGATCGGAATTCTGGCAGGGCATTGCAATACATAGGACTAAATGATGTGCTGAGATGAATTGTTTAAATTATATTTCTGCCCAATGTGGATAATATTTCTGTAAAATCACTTTTTCCCTATGCATTTCCACTGCCTCCTTTCCAGTGTCTATTTGTAATAAAGCAGATGAAAGAAAGATCACATCATTAGTGTGCAGATAACGCTAATTGTAAACCATTTGACTTATGTCAAGAAAGTCAGCATCATTAGCCTACTTGATTAAATGCTCTGAATCTTTGTATGTTTTGTTAGTTTGCAAAGTTATCTTGCAAAGCAGCTTTGGACTTTTTATTTATTTTATCTGTCTGTGGAAAAGAGAAGTTATCATTGTTCTCTGGGACTAAGTTTTTTTTTTCTCCAAAAGTGATTATGTAAAACAGGTCTATTTTTTCAGTTGCTGCCACTTGAGAAACAGATATTAATCATTACATCAGCATTTTCAGATATATATATAATACTTTATACAGTTAAAAAATACTGATTGGACATTCACCTCAGGGAGCACAAAATGCTACATGTCTTGCCTGTCTTTCTCAGACCAATGAAAGTGGCTCCATTAATTACATGCCCAAGGCTTAAATTCTTACCGTAAGATAGGTTCCCTTATTTCTTAAGATAACCTCATTACGGTTTCCTTGGAAACTGCCCTTGCTTTGTCCCAGTATGCCCATGCCTCTCTTAACATTTAGTATTTCAAGACGAGCACTTAAAGTGCAATACAAAAACATTTGTGGTGGGCTGTTATGCTCTGTCCCTATCTGCATATGTTCATCAGTAGTAGACAATCTCTTCTCTTCCTTGCTGTGTGCCTGTTGGTACGGTATGCTGTATATGGTTGATGTATACTTATTCATGCACAAGTTCCCTGGCTGGATGCTTTAGTGGACTCTAGAGTGTTGGTTCTTCGGAAGAATCGAAGGCCAGGCTGAATCTTCACCATTTCCAGAATAGACAGTTGAGAACTCACAGAAAACAGAACTAATGGCGAATTAGGGCGGGCCCCATTATCTTTCAAAGTTTATGACGGGGACATTGCCCTTAAACCGCCTAGTGTAAAGTGTAAATATCACTGGAAAACTGGGAGAGGTTCCATGATACACAGCTTTGCTGTACACTTTCTGGTGTTTAACTTGAACACATGACGCATGACTTATGAGTAATTTAAGTAATGAGTAATTTGTAAAATGGCAAATAAGGTTAAATGGCAATGTGTCCTCAAGACTTCCATTTCCCTGAAATGCTTTTGTGAGTTACAACATCTGCAGGCGGCTAACAAGTTAAAACAAGGGACGTTTATGACTGATTTCTATTATTTACAGCCTGCATTGGCCTTCTCAACGTTCACGTTCACGTAACAAATTACCAGTGATATATAATAACCTCTGGCTGCAAATATTGGATGAACATGATATGGTTATTTGATGTCTACTGACATTACAAGTTTGATGATTGCTTTAATAAGAAATTGTCTCGTACAATGGCTTGAGGGATAGTGAGGGCTTAAAGGACTTGCAGTCCTCCAAATGTGGGTTTAAGGAGGCTACATTTTTGGCTACATTAAAGGAGCACTTAAAAAGAGATGAGACTTGTTGGGCTATCATGATTTATTATGTCTAAAAAGGTGGACAGCCTTACAATATGATGCTTATTACAATGTGATGATTTGGCTAAAGTCTCCCTACGTGTTACTGAAGAGGGGTATTTAAAAGCTTTGAGTCACAAGGCTTTCCTCACCTAAAATAACTTAATTGTACTGCAGGTTCAAGTATATTTCACTGCTTTTGCTATTCAGTAGTCTTGATCAACAAAAGGCACTCTATAAACATAATACGCTAGTCATATGCATTTGAGTGGAGAGGGATGCTGAAATTGTGATAAAAATATACTGTAACTTAGCATGTAATATACTGTGTGCTCTCATGAATAGCTTTTAGGTGAACTTACACACTGATTTTTAATTCACTTTCAACATCACTCTCTCCCAATTCAATTTATGTCAGTGTTTTTCAGTATGGTATTTACAGCATGAAAGGATTGTAAACAATTAGAAAACAGAAATAACCTGTCTCTGTGTAATTTAGCTGCCTAACCTGCTGTGTAAGTTGCTAAACAGTCAGTATCAAATAACATGAGATACTTGGGAGGTTGAAATATTTACATTTTTCGGGGGTTATTACAACATGTTAATCAGACCTCAAACCGTATCATGTTTTCCTCTTAGTATCTAGTTATACAGATAGAGTTGTGACCACAAGACACAAAATAAAACTGCAGCCAACAAAAAGAAAACACTAATTTAGTTGTACTCATGGTCTCTTCTTCCTTCTGTAGTCTTGAAACTGTATAACATTATAATGTAATTATTGAGAACAGAGTTTTAGAGAAAACCAAGTCCCTCTACTAAATGCACCAATTTGCATGACAATGAAAAAATAAATGCAGGCTCTTAAAGTACAAGGTCTGTTGATTTATACAGTGATCACTGTTATTTAGTATTACATGGATGCCATTAAAGAGCCTAATCAATGTCCACAATATCTGCCACTTGTCTACAGTGTCCCTTTTTTACTTAAAAGGCAGGGTTGTTAGAGCCAAGTCTAAGCAGGGATAAATCAAACACAATAATGTCACCATTCATTTATTTTTTTTCTG
>JAVQJD010075837.1:0-45747 GCA_036023655.1 Nannoperca australis
TACATACATACATACATACATACATAGATACATACATACATATCCACGGAAAACAGAGTCAACAGAATATTGTAGTTTAATATATCATGATGGAAACAATTGCTTTCAACATGTATATCCGATGATGCCTAGTAGTAGCACTTATGAGCTATTGTTTCATAGACACTAAAAGGTACATGGTAACAATGGTGCTAAAGCAACAATACTTGCTGCACAGTGTGAAGAAATTGCCAGACAGGGTTTGCCCTTTAGCAAAATGATGCAGCAAAATGAGCAAAGTGAAGGCCAGGTGTCTACATCTTAATCTGAGTTAATCAGTGTCAATTCATCACGGCGAGTACAGCTAAGTCATCCTGAACACTCCCCTCGACTTTCCAGTTCCCTTCTTCCTCTCTCTCCCTCCAGTATGACGAACAACTGTGACCTAGTACATGAGACAGTTTAATGGTCTTCAGTAAGATTAGACTGAACACATGACACATGTTCTGTCAGTTTACTTATGTTCAGTGTGAAATAGATTGAAGGACTTCTTGTACAGATTTCATACATTTCTGCCCAGTATTTCAAGGACATGTACACAGATATTTATACAGTTTTATAAATTGTCTGAGGAATGTAGGATTTATCAAGGCCAAAATAACGGCTTCTTTTTGTTTTCATTTTCAGGGACGTTAGAAACGTTTTGTATTGAGGGAACAGGTTCTGTTTTTAAGGTTTAGTTTTCTTGACAGTTGAATATTTTAAATACGCAGCGGATGTCCTTGCAAGGCACAGGGTGAAAATAACCAGAAGCATCGTTTACCAGTTTCTCTTTCATTAAAAGTATGCCTTATCTGATAGAAAGTGTTACTCGACAACCTTCCCATGTATCTGCCTACACAAGTGTTTTTGGCAAGTTGGGCTGTAAATGTAATAGCAATGGCAGTAATACCAGTATTTTTAAACCTGGGCCCTATTTTTACATTTTGGGGTCTAAATGACAAATGGGTACAAAAAGGTTTGGAACTGGGTCATTGTTTAAGCCGAAACGCTGTTGTCTTCCTGCAACAACTCAACCTATCGTGAGATTTAAGAGTGAGACTTCTGTTTCTGGTTAAACATAAAGGATGTTACACTTTAGTAAAGAGGTCTGTCTCTCTAGGGCCCAGGTTTAAGAATACCGGAATTGTCCTTTAAGGTTAAAACATGTGCTGTCAAGTATGTCTTTGGGAAAATAACCCCATCAGAAATCCAACAGCTTGTGTCAAGCACTCAACTGACACCTTTGATACAGTACCGCTCAGCCTTGCTGGCGTCATGGTGGAATTGCTTTTAGTGGAGCTGAGATTTTGAAAGCTACTTTGTATTGAGATGTTTTTCCTCACCCATTGTTCCCACCCTCACTGACAGCAGACACATTGATAAAGACAGACAGATGGAGAGACAGAGGGGCAGAGCAAAGACGGTAGGAGGGGGGGGGGGGCAGCCAGTGACGCGGAGGTAATAACTCTGCACCTCGTCGGTGGGAGGAGACATCAAAAGACCCTCTATTTAAATGAATTCTGACAGGCTCTGAGTACAGCCCATCAATATCCTAAGCCGCCATTAAATCAACATCCAAAAACCGTGCTGGATACCTGCTCATAAAGCCATGGTCCTGTGACAAAAGATTTGGACCCTAATGAGAAAGCAGGTGACGGATGCACAAATCCTGAGACGGGTAGCTAAGTGACGAGCAGAATCACTAATGAAAGGAAAGTCTTTTAAATCCCATGCTGCCGCTTGCCAGAGCAGTATTCAAACATAGAGACAAAATGAATTAGGGTGCCAGAGCTGTACTGATTTGGAAGATTAGACAGTAAACATCTAAAAGATCAGTGCTACTTGGCCGTGTTGAAGGACATTGCTGTCCTTATCGTTCAGCTGTCAGGACGACACAAAAGAACTTTGAATGTTTAGATACAACAGCAAAGACGTGTCATAGCGTTTCATTTATCACTGTTTATCTAGGGAGTTTATATCTAAAAAAAGATAATTTTCTTAATTGATTAAGTTCCACAGACTAATAAAAGGCTCTTGGTGAAGACATGAAAAGTTGTGAGTTATGACTTCACTGTAGCACATTGCTGCACCCCCACCTTCCAAAAACTTTACAAGAAGTAAAGAGTTCTGCCCTTGTAAAGACAGGAGGAGGAGGAGGAGGAGGAGGGGCACACGGCAGAATCAGTCATACAGACAGCCTATGCAGGACCAAGTCTGTAATGTAGATCTACGATGCTGGACAGGGTCAGTGGAGGCAGTGGAGTGTGTTTTAGTGCACCATAACCTCAGACAAATGGGCACGGTGTGCTAGTGCTACGGGGAAAAAAAGGGGAAAAATACCCACTCTGCTCTACATGACTTTCTGTTAGAGATGAGTATTTAGAACAAACTCATGGGTGTTTGTGGTTCTCGGTTGTCTTTTTAATTAGCAAATGCGTGTATTATCACTTTGAATCTTCTGTCGTACACAGAAGATTACGTTCAGATCAGAATATATAGATGGATTGTAATTGCTTGCATGTTGTCAGTCGATATAAGATTTTTTATTTTTGTTGTTCCCAGTGTAATTTGGGTTGCAGCTCATTTTGCAGACTTCCTTCAGCGAAATGGAGAATTTAAACTCTCCAATACATCCAGCTCTCCAATAAAGGCCTCACGCCTGCGAGCGTATCATTTAGATTGACAACAGAGGCAGAAGCAATTGAAGTGAACTTAAGTCTACCCCCTGCCCTATAAATAATATTTAATCCCTCTTTGGAAGGGAGAATTGGTAATGAGTCCCAGAGCTTTTTTGATGCATCACATTGCCTTCAGCTACAGCTGACACCAATAGGATATAAACCAGACGGCTTTCTGTGGCCTACAATTGTGAAATACGACAGCATTTCAAGATCGGATCAATCAAATAATTGAAGTCTGGTTAAATCAGTATAGTTAGAACACAGTCTTTTGTCTGAAATGCGAAATAACGTGGAGAAGAAAGTAAGAGTGTGGGAAACACTATAGCGTCGTCGTCTTTTGAGGTATTATTAAAAACCTGAGAGGCATTAGTTCAGATATTTGAACTTCAGCTAGAAGAATTGGTGGCTAAATATGAAAACGACTTACTGTGCAGAAATCCAATAAAGAGAAGGTTAAGTATGTAAGCTTGTATTGTTCCATCCTAAAGCCATTGAAGGCTCTATTCAACTTTAACTTGCTATATATGTTGATGCATTTTAGGTTTGTCTTCTTTTGCTCTCATTTAAATGTCTATACGAATGCCCAGCATGCTGAACTCAATGCCTTTAAATTATAATAATGCCCTAACCAAACATGCCAGCTTTCTGCTACTTCTGATTTGAACCGGAGAGTCTAAACATTAGAAAAGCGGTGCATTAATATGTACGGCAACTGAAACAGTAATAAAATACTCAGTCTTTTGCATTTTTCTGCATAATTCCTCATCTAGCCTCCAGGAATGCACAAGCCAGTCTATCCAGACCACTAACATGCTTATGTTATTCAGCTATTAAAACATGTTGCCAGGCTTAATATACTATCCTGCTGCTTCACACTGATACAAAGTGAGTGTAATATTACCTAAATGGTGAGTAAATAGATTCCATGGGGAATAATAGCCGTCAGCAGTCTGATCCAATAAAGAAGTAAGCAGAAAGAGCATGAAGGGAAGATGAATGAATCTTATTAAAAAGTACTGATGCCTGGTCAGCAGGAAAATGAAGAAATGGCCAGACTGGGCCGCACCTGCAAACTCACTCAGCAGAGCCTTTGCGGTGTCTCGCTCCAGCTTGCATTTCACCTGGTTATCAGCAAGCATTTTACTGATGAGAACCCTGATTAATCCAACTTCAAGATCAAATACAAATTGGTTTATTGACAGAAAATGTTTACCATGTTCCTGGGAGCTTAGTTTTTTAAACAGAAATCAAAGGCCACAAATGCAGTCTTATGTCACCATTTTACACCCAAGACTGCTAAGAACAACCTCAATAACACATTTTTGGGTGCTGTCAACAACCACTGGAACTGAAAATAAACCCTTAAACATGCAATAACACAATTTATTTACTATGTAACTATATTAATTGTGTTTAGTACTGTGCTTTCACTTCAGGGTGCTTTTGTTGGGATTTTGTGGATGTTTTCTTAAAGGATAGTTTGACATTTTGGCAAATGCACTTGTTTGCTGAATGTTAGATGAGAAAATCAATACCATTGCCATATCTGTACATCTGTTTAAATGTAAGTCAGCAGCCAGTTAGCCAAACATTAGCTTAGGAAGACTGGATACGCGGGGGGGGATAACTAGTGTCTGTATAAAGGTAACAATCAGAAAACGTGCACCTCTGAAGTTCATATTTTAATCTTGTTTTTATTCCGAACAAAAAACAAAGTGTAAAAATTACATTTTACAATATTATGGGAGGCCAGGCTGGTAGCTGTACCTTGCTGGACTTGCCACTGGTTGCCTGGCAACTGGACAAAGTAAAGCTAGCTGTTTGCCCCTCGTTCTAGTATCTGTGCTAAGCTAACGTCTCCTGGCTGTAGCTTCATATTTAATGGACAGACATAAGCATTTCTACAAAGGGGTTCTGTAAGAGAAAAATGTAATTGTCCAAAACATGAACATGTCAGGTTTTATTGTCATTACCTCAGAAGCACAGGTTTATTTATAGACACACCCTTGTGCACTCGTGTTCGCCATATAAGCAAAAATCCATCATAGAAGATACACATTTCTACCCTGACAGGATCCTCAGTAGACCAGAATGCAATGCAGCCACAAGACATGTTACATTTTGTGTGAGGCAGCAGCTTTCACCGGAGTGCAAAAGCTCATGCTCTCTTGCTTTTTTAATGCTATTGCTATCAGTCTTGCTCTCTCCACCTACATGCATAACCCACAGCTGAATGCAATACATTCAGTTGTTCTCTGGGGATTTTCAAGTCATTCTGGGCAATGTGGGATTGCTTACTGAAGTAGAAGTGGACGAGGTTGAGGGGAAAAATACATGCAACAAAAAAGTAAATGACATTTCCTCAGGGGGAAAAAAAACACCTGGAAATCACTGAACATCATGTGATGTGCAATAATATAACAGCACCTGAGGGTGGATGTTGCCTGTTATGTGCCTTGCCCAAAGGAAACTCTGCCTTTTGTTGAAGGAGACCGATGTCTATCTTTGTTCAGATAGAAATTATTAATTTCACTCAGGTTTACGGTCCGTCTGAAGATTTAAGCTGGCTGTCTAATGATGAAACTACTTCTGTCTCCATCAGAAGGATTGATTCCCATATTAAAGATTAGGACTCCTCTGTGATGTTTCCTGTGTTTTCTCATTAGATTAGTATACCGTAAAGGTCAGGAGAGATTCACATATTGAAATGACACGATAATTACATTGCTCTCAAAAGCTGCTTCAAATCCAAAGCTTACAGCACCAACGATCCTTTCACATGAGCTTCATCATTGGATTGTCGTTACCAAGTCGCTCAAACTCATCTTTGCACCTATCGTGATTTTGACCTCTGGGGCTCAGTGTTTATAAAACTGTGTTGCTGCTTTTGTAGAGAGCAGCAGTTTTTAATTTATGTTGGCAATTGCCAGTGAATTCAAGCTATGAAATTTTTTTACATTTCCCATGAGAAAAGCATCAATTCAGTCAAAATACCTCTCATCTGAACATGATGTAGTGGGAGGCAGGAAGTGGTAACGGTTCTTTGGGTTTTGTTGGCGGGCTCTTTTTAATGCCTGCCAGCAGACACACAGGGTGTTCAGGTGCACAGTGTGCAGACACCCCTCTGAAAAACCAAACCTTCATTATTTATTAGGCCACAAACTGAAGCCGCGAGAGTGGGGTCAGTCAGCCGCAAAGCTGGCAGGAGGGGATGTTGCTTCCTTGTTTGCCAGGGACGCAGGTTGGAGCACTGGGCATGTGCTCTGGTAGTAACCGCACGAGCGGAAGATGAGAGAGACGTAGGATTCAATTCCACCTACTGCGTGTGACAGGCCAAATATAGACTATCAGATGGAGTTGTTAATTTCAAGATGGCACGCCATCCTTTAACTCGCTCACCCCCACCTCCCCAGAATCGACCATTTCAGGTCACACAAAATCTTTAATCGTGCTCACTCATTTTCTCGCCCTACATTCTCTCTCTTCTTTCTGCCTCTACACTATTGTAATGGCTTAGAGCTGGATCTAGCCTTGGTTTTTTTTTTTTTTTTGCTTTCATGAGCAATTTTCCATTATCCCTGGCCTAGCCTTATAGGCTCAATAAATGCCATTTGACTTCCTTTCCTCTGGATAGTGAAAATTGGGGGGAAAGAAAGCTGTTTTCAATAATCCTGCCAATACAATGATTCAGCTAACTTTCATCCCGTTACACTTACATTATAATTGAATTGTTCCCAAACTCAAAATCTTTCAATCTAATAATGCATAGATGTCCACTATGCAGTTACAACTTGGAACCTCATACAAAAGCTGTGAACACCTAATTTGAGCTTAATCGCAGTCTCCTATTTACCATAGTCACCAGAGTGCACAACAACGTGACAAATACTTGTTTGTTCTTTTGTAATTTAGATTTCCCATTCATTTTTGGCCCGAAAGCGGTATGAGTTTACATTATAATCACCAGGAGCTCAACATGTCGTCTTCACGTTGCTTACTTTGTCCAAGCCAAATATTTAATTTACAATAATATAAAACCAAACAAAAGCCACCAAATCTGTGAGAAGATGGAACCAATTCTTGAGCTGTAGATGCAACTATTTCAAATTACACTTAATTCAGAGTAGTGCTTTAAACTATTTTAAACTACAATTAAACTTAAATATTGTGTTGTCTTTGAGACTCATTCACAAAATGTAGTTTGGCACAACATTGGAATAACCCCTCTGATTCATCAGATAAAGGCAGATATGATTTTAGAAACTCAAGTAAATTCAAAATTTGCATGAATCAGTGCGTCGTTTTTGTATGTTGCTGTTTGCAGAACTTAGAGGCTCGTCCCCACTTTCCTACAAAAAGCAAACTCTGTCTCAGAGCAACTTTCCCTGCACTTGAAGCCCCTCCACTGTATCTAACGGCGACTTTTGTATGCTATGACTCGACCTTGATGAGGGTCAGTATCTTCTTATCAACTTTAGCCAAATAGTGTAACAAAGGGCAAAAAATACTTTAAAATAAATTTGACGTAATGCTTGTTTTCTCTCATCTCTTCTAGAGTTGTTTATAGGATTTATGCTGCTGCTCGTCAGCCTGTTTCACACAACCTTGGTGCCACAAAAGGATGCAGTCAGTTTAAGTTAAACTTGTGTGCCACTGCTGTGCTCAAACAAACAGAATGGAATACCTGGAATAAATACAATGAATACACAGAATATGAGCTATTTTAGAAAGTCACTGTGAAATTTGTCATAGTTTGCTGTAAGATTAATTTGAGAGAGGTACATTGTGACAAATAATTACATGCATAGCATTTATTAAACAAATCTGAAAAGGAACATTGACAGAAAAGAGTCTGAGGGCGAATGTCTACGCTCATCCACCCATTGTGACCTCCACAGTTTTACTTTAATGTCAGTGTCACCTGTTCATCTGAGGTGTGAAAATGAATGTGTCTTTGTCTGTGCTCAGAGCGTTTGCACGTAAGGACATCATGTTCATATCACAAATCAGCAAGCTGAAAAGGAAAGAGAATAACACATGGAAAAGCCAGCAGCCTACAAGGGAAATGTTCCTGGAAAGGTCCTCGTGATGGTTTGGCCTTGAGTAATAGAGCCATTGTGGCAGCTCTCTCTCTCTCTCTCAGGCAGAATGTGACTTGCCATGGTTCCAGTGAAAGTGGACGGTCCCGAGCACTTCTAACCTTTCTCCCTGACGTCCTCTCAAGTCTCCTTTTGTCCTCACTCCCTCGCCTTCTCGCCCTCTCTGTCCTGATGTTGACTTTTCCCATTCTCCCACACTCTCCTCGCTGATGCACTCCCCTCTTGCATCCTTCCCTCTATCCTCCCTCACAACTTCTGACTTTATTTCTCACTCTCACCTCCCTCACATGCTCTCGTCCTCTTTCTATCTCACTCAGTCTCTTTCTCTCTCTGTCCTTTTCAGCCGTCGTCAGTGTGGGAGGAAAAAGGATTAGTCGAACCAAGAGAGGGAGTAACGCACTAAATGACGGTATTGAATTCTGGCAAAATATATTTGGGCTTCTCACGCCAAGTGAGAAGTTAAGTCTCAGGCAGTGCCTCTTCCAGCACATCTAGCATGATAACAGTGTATAATGAACTCATTTCAGAATGACAGTCATTATCAAAAGCCTGTATTTAGCCTACAAAGAAAAGAGGGCATTGGAGAACACTGAACAAATCTTTTAAACTACTCAATGTAAAGTATTATGGTTAGTTTCTTTTCTAATCAACACATTTTTGTCAAAGTATTACAAGAGGTACTTGTTGCCAATATTCAGTTACTGTGGAACCTAATGAGGAAAGGAGAAGAGAGCGAGAGTCCAGGGGACAACCAGAGACATCAGTGAGCTGAGTTACTACTGGACAAGTCATATCATATCCTACCAGTCTAGGGTGCATCTGTGTCACGTCTTATTGTGTTTTTCTAAACCGATGAAATGTTGAGATTATTGACTTCCTAGACAAAAGAGCATGTTTCTGCCTCCTGGTCAGATTTCACTTTGTCGTGAGTCGGTCTCTGCCTCTCAGCAGCTTGGCCACATAGATGACAAAGTGGGTGAAGTTTAACGTTCCAAAATAGATTAATTCCGAAGTGAAATGTTTGAAAATACCTTTAAAGAATGTATTAATTAGGCCTATGCCCAGTGAAATGTTGAGCTGTTCCCTTGATGCTTCAACTCTCCCATCTGTGGTGCGCCCATGGCAACATCAGAAGGAGCACTCAATGTGATGCATGTCAAAATCACGCTTAATGAGTTTTGGCCTTATGTCAGACCCTGATATAAACTCATACAGTATGTTCTTCTTAAATGCATAATTTACAAACAATTAATAGAAAACATCCCGGAGCAGGGAACAGATGGGTTACATAACCCAGTGTTTGCAAGGGAGAGCTTTTTAGCAATCTCTGTTTAGCTCCACCATTAATGATCAGTGGAATGTGGATATTTTTAAATGTTAATTAATTCCACTCCATAGCTCCGGCATACAGAAATATATTCCACTCCATAGCTTCAGCATACAGGAATGAATCCCAAACCATTATATGATTGAACCATTAAGACTCAAGTTTGCAAAGCTTGCTCAAGTGTCCGCTGTGCACCATTTTTAGTACAGTGTGAGCTGAATGTTGTCACGACTATTTCAATTCTGCTAACCATCTGAGTAGTGTCTTGGAAGGTTCCCAGTCCACATAAACTAAAATGTGCTTGCATGTATGTTTCTCCTTCTGGTGAACTGACTCACTTAACAAAGCCTCTCCCTGTGTGTGAGTGTACTGCAGAGGATGCTGCAGAAACTAACTGGAGCCACAGGGCCCCTTGCTGCGCCAGAAACAAGTGAAAGTGAGGCGAGGCTGCAAACCGCTTGCAAAGAGGTTGTGAAGGTTGCGGGGGAATAGGGGGAGGTGTGTGTGTGTGTGTGTGGCAGAGGATGGTTGGTGGGTGGTAGGTTGTGGGCGGTGCGTTGGGGTGCTTGCAGGTTAGTTTTTCATAATTTATTGATTGCAACATTTTTACTTTATTTTGATTTTGGAAAAAAACAAACAGCAATTAGCTCCTTTCTTTATCAACCAGTGCGCACTCCTTTCCTTCCCCGTCTGCTGTGCATAGAGTATCCCCTGAGTGATGAATCATGCTCGTGTTGTGCAATGCTGCCGCACTCACTGGCAGATGTTGCTGGAACTATGTATGTAATGTTTTTACATTAAACATTCATTAAACTTCTGCTTTTTACAATAATTATAGAGGCATACTTTTATTGTAATGATACCCATAGAAATGAGTTCAGAGGTAAGCAGTGGCAAAATCAAGGAAAGTTTCTTCTTTATAATGTCAACCTAAGGAGTTAAAGACATTTCCACTTCTACTTTTGCAGTGTGCATGTTCTTGTGTGTCTCTTCAGTATGTGCACAATTACCGTGTGCTCATTAATGGTCTGATACCTGTATAATGATGTGCACTCTCACATCTATCTCACTGTCACCACCCTTAGATTAGATCTCCTTGTGTTGACAGAAAAGCTGCCATCCAGCTTCAGCATCTGAGGAAGAAGAAAAACAACACTTGGAAATGGCGCAGGCAGTGTCAACATGTCTGCCTGGCTGCCTCTGTGGATGCATTGTTTTCATTATGTCACTGCGGCTTAAAAATGCAATCTGGAATTTATTTGTCCATTTAAGGTTTAGCTGTATTCAAATATGACTTTGGCTGAATAATAGGCTTATAAGGATTTTTATTTAAAATCATAATGGGATGGCACCAGGCTGTCAACAAGCTGTTAGACACCTAATACATGTCATATCAGACCTGTTTAGCTGTTACGTGGTACTGAAAAAATGATTTCATTCGAATAAACTCTGCAAACTCAACTTTTAAACTAGCCATTTATTTAAATGGATTCCAGATGAACCGATATAAAGAAATGTTCAGACAATGTGAAATATTTTGACCATTTATCAAAATCTGGATAAACGCACAATACAATCCGGTGAATAAATCACAATGTATGATTACTTGTGGTTAGTATTTTTATCCACAGCACAACACCACATCAATGATGTGTATGTTTTAAAGGGTCACTTTCTGCTAGGAGATATAATGCTGATGAATTGGTATCAATGCCTATGGGTCTTGAAATGGTGGTGTTGGCCAGTTGGTTGGTACACCACTCTGGTCCAGACTGAAGTGTCTACTGACCATTGACCTCTTTCATGGCAGACATTTTGACTCATCATGGCAGGAAAAGCACAGCTGAAACAAATGTTGATGATGATGATGGCTTAGTTCCATCAAGTAAGTCATGCCAGTGAGCCAGCATGCATAATACCTGCACCATGGAACAGGTTCAACATTTCCAACAGTTCTGCTGTGAAAAAAGGTCTGTTGGATGAACTGACATTCATAGTCCCCACAGGATGAATCCTACCAACTTTGGTGATTCTGACTTTTCATCCAGTGCCAGCATCAGTTTGTCCAATACTGATTGATCACATTCCAGCTACTGTACAGTGACTGCTTCTTTCTGCATTACATGTACTATGTGAGCTAAGGGTGTTAGTTGATGCATGTCAAGTCATGCGATGCTCTGCAATGTGTCTTGTATAAATATTATTTTTCAATGTCAGCACCACAAATTCACCCTTATATTTGATCCTTTTTTAAGGGTGGATAATCAGTGGAATTTGGTGCCATGATGCCTCCATTTAGCTGCTCAGGACCACAAGGTCATGATTTGGACATGCTGCATACTTTTTACCCACTGAGAAATTAGGCTCACTAACATGATAAACCATGTGCCTCTCCAAATAGAGCTCTGCAGCCTTTGGATGTAATTTCAGTGTGCAGTATCCTACTTAAATCATCTGCAGACTTGACAGTGAAAGCCCAGACTTTGTGTGAACAGTGACAGAACTGGTCAAAAGGCTGAGGGAGGAAAACCTCTGCAGAGGATCTGCACTACCCCTGCCTGTCACCAGGGGGCCACATTGTGCTTCAATAAATCCAATAGTTTTTTTTCATCCCATAAGTCAAATAAACACACCATGAAAACAGAGCTCACCTCCCATCGACTGCTTTGTAAATGTATAGCTTAGTAAGTGGCATTGAGAGTGCAATGGGAAATGTGTGGGGCGGAAGAGATTTGGATGTATACGTTTCAAAGAGTAGTCTCAGATTTAGATGGCCTCTTTGCAGACGGAGAGACACACGCCTCTGCTACCTCAAAACGCTCATTCTTTAACATGGCATCTCTGGTAATGGGAGATTAGCGTAGAGAAAGGAAGACAGCGAGAGAGAGGAGGAGAATGACAGGAGAAGTGAGAGGAAAAGAGGAAGACAGATGGAAACAGGCAGCAGGGGGTTGCACTGAGAGAGGGAAGTAAAGAAGATCAAGAGACAGGAAACAAACATTGAGATTTAAGTGACTCATTTACAACCTTCTGTTCTAGCCTAATCACTGGTGCAACGGTATTTGGCCAAAAGTATGTGGACACCTCTTTCCACATTCTTTTGTGTAAGTATGCCGTGGGGCTTTCAGGGCTAGGCACTTTTATTTAGGAAAAAAATCATTATGCTTCAGCACTCAATGATATCTTAGACAATGATTATTTAAGAACATGTTAGCCTCCTTGTATAAATCTTTCAGTCATCGTTGGCAGCAGCGAGTGCACTGCTGCTGAGCAGCGTTTCAATTGGTTAGCAAGGAAGAAATCCTGCGCCATCTTTGATTTAACTTGGTTTGGTGTGGATGAACTTAGAAGGCCTGCACAGAGACCTAACCTCAACCTCATCCAATTGGGATGAATTGGGACGCCAAATGCGGGCCAACAGCCTAGCAGCATATTAGCGCCTATATATAATTTTGGAATTAGATGTTCAACGATTGCACATTGGTGTAATGTTCATTTGTACATTTAATTTAACTATTATACCCACCTTTTCAACTTGTCTAGGACTGTTAGACTGGCTAGCCATTAAGTGCTAAAATCTTTCATTGTACATTCCTTCATAGTCAAAGTAGTTACAGCTCTAATTTGTTTCGTAGTAAGTCTGTGACCGAGACAGAGGGGTGAGTAGGGTGGGTGCAGTTTTATTGGATGCTGAAGATTCCTGCACTGCAGTGCACTGGAGAGACGCACAGTGTATCTGATTCCACTTAGCTGGGTGCTCCCTGCGCCAGTCAGATGCCAACGACGGTGCCAACTCTCTCATATACGGCTAACACCCTCCCTCATTCCTCCTCCTCCTCCTCCTGATGCTGCAGGGATGCAAAAGCTTTGGCAACTCCTGCCTGTAGACTGTAAGGGGAGTGCTGGGAGAGAAAGGTGAGAGAGCGGAAGCAAGGGGGAGAAACTGCAGAGAGAGAGAGAGAGAGAGAGGGAGTGAAGTAGAAGTCAGTTAAGAGAGAGTGCAAGAAAGGAAAACATTCTTTGCTTTACCCTCTCTGGTAATGAGACATGGCGAAAGGCAGACAGAATGATAAACAGACCGCGAGAGAGCAAGAGAGGACAGCGGCTGGGGGAGAAATGAGCATGACAAAGGCTGAGAGGAAGAGTGAGAGAGGGTAATAGAGAGACAGTGACAGAGAGAAAGATCTACAGGAGCTAGACAGCTGTTAAGACCACAAAAAAAGGGGCACAGACACTAAAAAGCAGGTCGGCTGCACAACTCGAGCGGAACCTCTGTTTATACAAATAAAGCCTGGAGGGCTGATTGAGCGCCTGTGTCTGTGCGTTTTTGTGTGTACACTTCTGCATTTGTTTGCATTTGTGGATACACATGTGCTGCGTTTTATTTTTTACTTGTGTTTGCGTGTGTGTGCATGGCGAACATTAATATAACTGTCATATGCATGCAGCTAAGGGTGGGTGGGATTTGTGAGAGGGAGCAGCTGTGTATCTGAAGGCTGACCCCATGTTGCAATCATGCAAGCCAGACGACTGTACTCCAGTACTCCAGGCCTAAGGCAAGGAAATATGGAGCTCAGCACAACAGCATTAACTTGTGTGTCTGTGAAAAGATATTTGAGCATCAAGCGCAAGCTAAGAAAAGTGTTTGTGTGAGTGAATGCAAGTGTGATTCGGGGGAATAATGCTGCTCTTTTTGAGACGCAATGGGCCTGTGGTTAAGCATCACTTCCTCTTGTTTATGCCACGGGCGACGTGTTGTCCATGGAAGAGAGCCCCGGCCAACTTTGCTGACGCAAGGTCAAACACACAGGCGTGGGCCCCGGGTTGCTTTGAAACAGATGTTACCCCCCCCCCCCCCCCACTCTGACACCCCGCCCCCTTCTCCCTCCCTCATACCCAAACTCCCACACAAATCTATTGCCTTTGACAGCACTGCGTAGGGTTGGGGTCTGATAAAATTCAAATGACAGACTACACAGATTTCCCTCTCTGACCAAAGTGCATGCCTCTGGGTGTAGAACCATCCTCTGCATCTTAAAACATGACAGGCCCTAAACCCTCACATGCCCTCCTCTCATTCATCGAACTGGGTTTAAACAAACAGAAAATCGTTTTTTATTTATTTTTTTTTTTTCACGTTTGGTCAGATGTTTTCATGGTTGTCTAAACCGGGCAGAAATCTGTGTGTGTGTGTGTGTTAGTCCCACATGGTTGCAAAAAACATAAAATGAGTTTAAAATAAACTCAGATTTTTATTCCAGTGCGTCTGTCAATCCAGATAGATGAAAATCAAACAAAAAAGAGACATGTGCGTACATAGGATGGTTTCATAATGAGGACGAATATAAAAATGAGATTTGTTTCAAGGTTTTCTGCCTTTTGCTGCTCATCAGAATTAAAATCAGAATGACGACACTACGACACATATAGTAGCTATTGTGATGAACTATTATATGATGCAGCTGGCAAGGCTGGTGCAGGGCTGTTCTGGTATTCATACAAAACCACTAGAAGCAAGTTACGAGTCCTGTTTTTGTCTGTAGTCATCCCTTGATAAGCAACTTGACAGAGAAATAAACCTTGTGTGACTTGGATAGATAATATGTAATGTTGAGTTAGCCACAGTTGTCTTTTGTGCTCATTCAACTGCAGAACATGTAAATTCTGCTGAATTCAATCTCTCCAGCAACAGAGGGTCCATTTAATAGCCACGTATTCTGCTGAAATGTCCTTGTGCAAGACACTGACCTTGTACCTGCACACTCATTATAGCGAGACTAAAGCTGCAGGCTATGTTAGAAGAGCAGTTTTTAAGAAAACTACAAATGCAAGGTATTTTCTGTATAATCACGTAATATTTTGAAATTAAGTATGCCTGCATCTGTCACACCCTCAAATAGTTTTAACTTTGCTCATGGCGTCAACACAACAGCAAGGCAGTAACCAGGATGTTCCAAATGATGCTATGGAAATATATGGGAGCTGAAAAAATAATACTTGTTAGTACATATTTTATAGGTTAAATCCCGCTTACTGCTTTAAGGACAACTTTGGCAGGAGCAGCAAAATATTGCCTTTTCTTGATAGTAACTATTTCCTCTCATGCAAGTGAACACATGTATTTAAATAAGCTTACACTGCCTGGACATGCTACCAGTTTTGAAAAAATGTCACCTTGCCATTCATTTACATTTCAACCGCAGCAGCCAATGTATTCAGAAGAAACAAATCACAATGGAGTTGGAATTCTAGGCCATCCTCTCAACTTACCAAATTATAATTTCATCACTCAAAAAAAATCAATACATCAAGATTAATAAGATGAAGTGGGGAAGGGCGGATGAGATATGGGCTTCGAGGGACAAAATTGAAATGAGGTTCTGCTTCGACCCCACAGCAGAAATAAAAGTTGATGGATAAAATCCCTGCAAAATCACATGTAATAGCAACTGCCATTTGCCGGTTATGATTATGAATGACCACTGTGGATACTGTCACACAAAAAAGGGAGAAACAAAATGTCAAAACAAAACTATATTGATAGAAGATACTAGTTGCATCCCCATGTTTTAGCAGCTTTCTTGCATGTCTGTGACTCACTTGATAAAGCATGCAGCCAGTGCAAGTTTGTTTGCTGTTTAACTAGATGTTAGAATGGGTAAGGCGTGTTATCTAAGCAACATCAGGGATAGTTTTACCGTTGCTGCCAGACACCGTTGGCAGCCATCGCAGAATGCAGCCAACCTCCAGGGGCTTGCGTGCACTACAGTGTTTACTGTGAATGGAAGGGACAACAAAAACCAAGATCACCGCAGAACATTTTCAACACCTTGTTGATTGCATGCTTCAAAGAACTGAGAAGGTTGTAAAAGCATAAATGGGCTCATCCAGGTAGATAACACTTTATTTTCTGGGTCCAATAGTTTCCGCCGACTTAGTAGAACTGCGAAAAGGGAATTGATGCGCAACTTTCATGGGTTCCTAAAGATTACTGTGTAATTTGGTCCTAATTATATGTTAAACAGAGACAGTTTTTAATTGTTACACTTATAATTAATTCCAATTAATATTTGGCTTAGCCTAGAGTCTTATTCTGTGCACAGCAGCAATTTTGAATTTAGAGCTTAATGTAAAAAATACTGTGGTTGTGAATTATAGGCAACATACAGTACAAGTCAAGAAACATGAAGAATTGAATGTCCAATTGTAAATCAAAGCTTTTATTTGTGAATTCATGTGGATGTGGATATAGCTATTTTCATATTATGATATAACTAATATGTAGAAAAAGGACACAGTTCTACTCAATCTGTATAATCTGTGGTGAATTCATTCAGATTGGAGTCCACAGATCAGATTAATTTGAGGAGGGTTTAGGGCCGAAGGGGAGTGTTTCGTTTGTCTTTTTTGATGCTACCATGGAGTTGCTAAGTCCAAATATCTCAAATCCAATACATAGGTGTTATATATATTTACTTTGAATGGATTTCTGCCAGTTCTTCTAATTAAGATTACATTACATTTTCTAGAATATTCACTCGTGTGCTCTTCTGTTTCTTTTGTTTCGTTTGTTGGCTCTTTCTTACAAACTAAAATAAAAGAGTAATAACTAAGTGTACTGTCACAGAACACTGTCTGCATTATCCCTATAATTAGTACCAAATTACACCATCCTTTCCAGAAAACTTCAGAGGAAATTACTCCAAAATTACAGGACAGATTAAATACAGCCCACAAGTGAACCAAATGTATAACCCCAGATGCTATTCTTGCTACAAGATTTTCCTGAAAACAAAATAACTGTTTAAAGTGGAGACCTGATTAAACAGATGTTTTTACTGTCAGAACGCTATATTGGAAGCAAAAAACAAATCAGTTACCATCAGTTTTTACAATATTTTCCAGGAGGCCCACTTTCTATGCTTGGTATAGTGTAATGTACTGCTCTCTGAAAAAAGCCTTTGTATTCACTGTGCTGCATTCTGCTATCACATAAATGAATAGCAAGAATGGGCTAAAATGCATTTGTAAGGACTCTTGAGCCATGCATTGTGCTTTTCAAATTTCAAAGGCATGATAGTGATGTGCAAAATAGAGATCGGACTTCAAAATTATCAATTGCCGGGGTTTCTCAAGTACGTGGTATCTTGTCTTATAATAAAAGTAAGTAAAATATCTTATGAGCTTCAGTAGAACTGTGAGAACCCTTATGAATCCTGACAATACTGTTGCTTTTACCAGTGATATTGACCAGACTGACACAACATATAGTCTTATCAATTCACATTTTGAATGTAGCGAAATCAGTTGAAAACACCTATTTTGTGTTATGCGTAAGACCAAGACCCTGATGCATGCTGTTATTGGAAGGCAAACACCTACAAAAGTTTAAATGATAGATTTAGAAATTCCACTATGCTTAGTTTAAAGTCCATATTAATTAAACATTATGGTGTACATTGTAAAATACAATGTAAGATTAGGACCTTGGAACAATGACGGATTACATTTTTCATAATTTTATTTCACAAATAACATACAGTTTCTATTATATCACAGTGCATTTGAGATGTTAAATGTGAGGGATCAGAGTGCAGCTTTACATTGGTAATGTGCTGTAAGTGTATCAAAGTGGATTTCATGTAAGACTTAATACTTATACTGTGCTTTACTTATTAAAAGTGAACTCTAAGCACATTTAAAAGTGTGCTCAAAGGTACGCTGTTGGATTTTTGACCCCTGTTAGTGCTATGGAGAATGAGTGGGTCCCATGTTCTGCATGTGCATCCTGCATGTGTATGATGCAATTCAATTATGCTGTCGGATTCACACTATTGCACTGATCAATTGTCGGAGGCAGTGAGTTATAAAACTAACTAAAGTCTATTGTTTTTCAAGAGAGCTATTCATACATAAAACACTCAGCTGTCCAGCTCTAAATAAATAAGTCTAAAAAAACATAAAAAAATAAACTTTTAGTCTTTTAACAAGTTCACACGTTCATGTGTTAGCCATCTGCTAGAATGTGCTGCATCGCCAAAAACAGGAGCGGGTACAGTATGAAAATATATTATTGAAATCAGTTTTTCTTTTTTTTTTTTCAACCAAACCCCACACACATTTAAGAGACGATATGATTCATAAAGGGAATGACTCATCTCCCAAGTGTGCGTGTGTGCGTGTGTGTGTCTTGTTGTCAGATGTGGCATGTAGCATAAACAAATGCACCAAATAACTCTGTGTATGGGAGTGAAACCTTAATCCTATTACCAGTCTGGCTGATGTTGAAGACACACAGGGAACGGCCATGCCTGTCTCTTTGCTTCTTGCTACCACTAACCTGCGCCTCAGTTAGGGACACAAAACCAGGGAAAATGCACTATAACCCCATTATGTCACTTCTCTTCTCAGTATAATGTATTCACTCTACACAATATTTTCTCCTTCCAAGCTCCTGTCTGATATTGTGTACAACAACTACAGTACTTAAACATAAACACAGCTCGATGCACAAGCTTTTTTTTGAGATGTGGCATCAAACAAAAGCACTAGTTGAGCAAGGATGCATCTGAATCTCAAGTCCAGTTAACACTTGTTACTGTCACGTAAGTGATTATGCTATCACTTGTAGCTTTAGTGTTTTCCTGTTGCAGAACACTTTGGCCCCGTCATGTAACTTGATGCAAAGCAATATCAGATATAAAAACTACCAACAGGGACATAGTCAACATGGTCTTTCTATTGCTTACTCGAAACCGACAGCAATTTGCTCTGTAGTGGGTTTGCAGGAGATTCAAGTCTATATTTTCATCTTTTTTTGCCCAGATGTAATTGTGCTGCTTGTAATTCAAAATGCTGCCTCCATTCATGCTTTCACCTTCTCCGTTTGTCAGTGTGAAATGCTGTTTTGAATGGGTTCAGTATTGATGCTGGTAATACTATTCTTTCAGTCATGTATTTGGCGTTTCTCCTTACAACTGAACACTTTTACACATGTCTGCCAGCTGTGCCATTGCCTATGCAAATGTGGATTTATGTTGATTAAGACTGGGGATCTATAACTACCTCTTGGAAGAGGAGAAACAACATTGTGATTTAAAAACCGCCAAACCTTCAGGTGATTAGGAAACTGAACTATAATGATACTTACCACATGACGCATAAACAACTCATGCAACACTGTGACGCTGATTCCCACTGTTCACGTAAAGGAGACTGGATTTAGGGCAGGCAGTGAAATTTGGGCACAACAAACAGCTTTCACCAAGCTCGACTCGGTTCCCTTCGTTCATACCAAAGAGCTGTTGAAAAGAACTGGATCGATTGCGAACATAACTTCACTAGTACCTATGAATATCCTCACAGAGCCGCTTGCACAGCTGTAGACTTAGTCTTGTTGTTGAAATGCACCTGAACACCACACTTCACATTGACAATTCAAAGATTAATAAGAGCTGGAATTCAGTTTGGTAACTTTGTGGCAGAACAAGGTCTACCAGCAGGTACTTGTGTTCCCTTCACTGACTTGTTCTTGTGTTTGAATGTACAATTGCCCAACTTTTTTGTTACTAAATTGATTCAGATTCCGCAGAGAAGCTAGACGTTAACCTGCCTGTCACTGAGAGGTGTAAAAGTGGCCCATTTTCACTCTTGATTGACGAGTCCATTGACAAGAGAGGTGATAAGCAGCTTGTGCTATCGTTCGATGTTTTGAGGAGCAGAGAGCAGCAACTTGTTTATGTGTTATCTGTAACACGCTGACAAGTGCGGGCATCTTTAAAACAGTCGATGCTTCCCTGCAGTATGTTGTCTGCTCGTGTGTGCCATTCAGATTAGCTGGGGGAGTGTACACATGTACTTCACTATGGATGTATATGTACAGTATGTTGTTGAAAAGTAATCAGGCAACCAGGGCTGTTTTGACTTCCACTCAGTGAAGCAGACTGAGCGGGAATTTCAGAGTGAGTGCATGATGACTGGCAGACCCACTGCACTGCTGAAATGTAAATCGAATACTAACAGCCAGTGCTACAGTACCTTTTATGGTCACTCCAGAAATGCTGAAGGGTAGAAAGCAGGCTGCATGTTCCTGAAGCGCAGCAGGAACATGCAGCCTGAGGGCTAATTGAGACAAACAAATTGAATTCATGCTTATTATCATATCTATAGTCTGAGACACAAATATAAACAGGATTCATGCAACAAAATTCTTATGAGTTGTACATTGTATACATGCATTCTTGTCACACAGCAAATTATTTTGAATGAGATTTGTCGTCTTGTCCATTTTACATTAGCAGCAGCAGATTTAGAACAATATGAACGAGTGTTTCCATCTAGAGATGAAAATTAGCACCAGCCAATGTAATCAAAATATATTCAACATTTGGGCAGCAGTGTACAAACCCCCGAGGGAAGCACAGATTAAACAGCTGTTCTGCATAAAACCAGACAAAAGTTGTGAAGTGAATGCTTGATAAGCAAGTATGTATGTCATGGCCCTTAGTGTGGTATTTGTTCACCACTTAGTTTTTCTGTAACTGAAAACGCATGAGAGAAGGACAACATTTAAGTTTCACCTAAAACCTAATGTTTCATCTAAAATAAGATGAAATTAAAACGAAGGGTGAAGACATTTTTCCTCAGGAAAGGGCATTTATTTCATATATGTTGATTAATCCAGAATATCCAAGACCGTGTAACTTGCAAAACATCTGCAGGCATCTCATACAGCTAGCTTATGGTAGCTTGCAATGAGCAGACACATTTACAAAACAAATGAGTAAGATGGCCAAGTAATATATCATATTTCACTAAATAAAAAGAAGAATGCATCTTTGAGATTGACTTAACCTTTAACCATGCCAATTATCTTTCCCTAACTTTAACCAATTATCTGTAGTTGGCATGTAAACTAAACATTATCCTGCAGATAAGATACGATCTCATATGGGTTGTTTTGGAAATGACAACTTATTTCGTTGTTTAGGTATGAGAATGTGTCAGTCACGTCTCTGGGCAGTTGGGATGGTGAGGAGGGAGGTGGAGCCGAAGGCTTTGGAGTGTGATGGGGATGTCTGACTGACATTTAGAAAAAAACAGTGAGCTCAAAACAACAACCTGTCTTGTTGTTTGTACCTTTTCTTCACCTCAGTAACAGCTTTCAGTGTGCATGCAGACTTTTACTTCATCTCTTTTATTCTGTCAGTCATCCACCAGAAGGACTCGTTGTTCCATTCATTTCTGGCCAGAAGCACAACTTTAACCGGGAACTAACAAACCGGGAAGCAGGAGCTTACGTGTAGCATTTAATGTGTCCTTTTGATCCTATCCTTCTCACTTTCTTACAACCTCATGCACTTTGACTTTCCATTTCAGACTTCAAGAGGTTAACGTACTGATTTTGATGACATTTGTGAAATTAGTTTAGTAAGATTAGAAGGTTTAATGATTTTACCCCATCCACACCCATTCATTTATATTCTTAATAATACTTGCTGCATTGCATTATGGCTTTGCTCTGGTTCATGTCCTTGCGTGGTGTGCTCATTGTTTGCCTCATGTGAGCTTTACTTTCTCTCTGTAGATTACCTGCCTGGTTGACATCAACTTCCTCAAGCCTTAATTAGCTGTGATTGCCGGGGGATCAAGCTGCTGCCAGTCCTGCACGTGCATGAAGATGAGCGGCAGCCAATGACAACTTGAGAAATGACTCATCCATGTTATCAGCACTTTAACCTCAACTTGACTTGCTCTCAGCATTTCTGTGATCCTGGTTCCATAACAGGACTCATTTGTCAGCTGCGCCCCAATGAACAGACCGGAGTAATTTACAGTGGTTGTGTGGTGTCTATCTGAGAATTAACTGACATGTTATCAGCATCTGTAAATAACATTTAAGAGGTTCAGTGCCCTGGAGGTTGGTCCAACAAGTTTGGCCTAAGACAGGTGTTACAAAAAGTCATAATTTTAAATAAAGATGGAGAACATTTTTGTTTTCAGCTTGATTTTGCAAATATAGCCTAGACACACACACAGACACATTGTTATCCAATTCATCATAGTTAAGAGGTAGTGCCTTAGCTTAACATCGTATGTTGGTAATGTTGTTTCTCAATTTGCACCTCTTTTGGAAAGAAGTCACCCATAATCAAGTCAAAGCCAAGAGCTTGAGAAATTTATTATGCAGGACCATAATAATTCTGATGGCAATTTTTTTCTCCTGAGTGGGCACAGAAAAAATGTATCTATTTTTCTGTTTAAAGATTAGACCTGTTTTCAGTATGCAAGGAAAATATTGAATCTTATAAGAGGGCGAGTCACTGCTCGAGTCATGTCTCGGAAAATGCAAGGATCTGTGATTACTTTGATAGCTTCATATTGTAAGCAAATGACAAGTGAAGTGGATGCAATTGTGAATGGAGGGAGAGAGGCATGTGGCTGTGTACAGATCACATTCAAGGTCATATTGATTAGGAAATGAAATCACAAAGCACTCTCAATGGCCACTACAGTGAATTAATAGACAATATATTACACACTCGTTATAATTAGTAAAATGTCAAAGTTTAGATAGTTTTTTTTATTTTTTATTCTCTCATGGGGACATTATTTCTTACATTTGGCCTTCTGTAGTGAGTATGTCACTATCGGCTGATGGTGAATCATCTGCACTTGGTTTTGTATAACCTGACATGCCTTCTCAAGAGTTTACTGTCAGCCCGGATCAGGACCTGACATTTAAAGCATTACATCCGCTTACAGATTGGACATGTCTGCTGCTCTTGGCTCTGGCCTTCTTGTTTGCCAGCATCTTTTTTTTTTTGATGATGTCACTGAATCCATCGTTTCGATCTAACGCAGTCTAATTGCTGTTCCGCTTTTTGTTGATGAGGGACTCGCACTGCCATTGAGTTGACTTGACCATGACAACCCCACTAGACGGACAGCAACAGTAATGGTCTCAACATGCGTGGGAACACAGGGCAAGCTGCATACACTGGCCTTTTCATATGGTAGCACTGCTGACTTGCTCTTGCACTGTCAGCACAGATCACTTCATTGTCATGCAGAACTGCTCATCTCTGTTTACGTCCCATTTAGTCTGACACTGGGGGGAGGAAGAGGATTTTTCTTTTGGTCTTATAAGGTCAGACTAAAATGCTTTTTGTTAGTTTTGCATTCTCCATTATAGGAGAATTAGAAATAGAAATAGACTGTGTGACCCTAACACAAATTATACTATAATGCAGATTAACTGTAAGCCTTACAGACGGGTTTCCGAGCAAAACCATCAGTGAGATGTGTGCACACGCAGGGGTGGCTTATGAGAAGATCAACATGTGGAATTGTTTTTGTGCCTTTTAAACACAAAAGTAATAGTTGGAAAATGTTAATTATCCCAAAAAAGAATTCTCAGTTAGCTCAGAGTGCAGAATTCTCTATTGGCTCAAGCAATCTAGTCCGAGACCTGGACTTCAGGAAGGCAGTGGATGGTTTTGCACTGAAAATGAAGGAATAAATGTCTGTTTTAAAGTAAGACAGCTCACACTGTTACGGTGGGTTTAAAGCAATTTTAATACTAATATAAAATGCTTTTGTGATAACTTTGACATGCTTTTAGCATTTCAGTGGTAACAGCTGATAGAGGTGCACACTGATGGCTTTGGATGGAAAATGGATTGTTGCTACGCTTATAATTTTTCCAACAAAAACAGTCATCACAATAATCACTCTAATAGTTTTTGAAGTAACATAAAACATCTGGTATATTTTGAGGAAACATCAGGATTTTTATACATGCTAATGTTATGGATATAAGAACTGTGCATCTGTGCTCTTAACTTAGCAGAAGTCTGATATCAAGAATGTAATACTAATGTTACTTTCAAATTTCTCATGGTTTGTCACTAGAGCTAACTTTGTGTTGTCTGTGTTAGCATTATCACTGCTTCTAGCTGCCGCTACTCACTGGAATGTGTCATGTTAGTTAGTCTGTCAAAGGTTAAAAAATAAAAGGTTTTGTAAAAGTGAGGAAGAGCAGCATGTTGGTTTAATTCTAAATACCGAAATGTGAATAATTAAGTTACCCTCCAGCTATGCACATAGAAAGTAAACCTGTCTATAGGCAGATGGAGAAGTCCCCTGAGGAAAGTCGCTGAATTACACCTGCGCAACAGGTACTTCCACAGCTCCAAAGGTGCCATTTGGCTCTCTGGCCAGGCTTAATCTCATTTAGCTCTGCCTGCTCCTTACGTTTGGTGTGTCTGCCACCGGTGCCTGTCGAGAACATGTATCACGCTGAGCAAGAAACAAGTCGAGTCACTGACACGACACCATCTGTACATGCAGGTAGCAATCTGTGCTGTTTCTTTCCTGTCCTGGCCTGCAATCCGTGTCTCGACCACACGGCTTATTGTTTCAAATCTTCAGTGTCATCTAGCAGTTAAATGGCTGCAGACATGCCATCTTTCCAGATTCTATTAACAGCAGTGAGACATGGCAGGAAAAGGTGATGGTTAGAATGTAGTTAATTGATGTTAAAGATGTATGGTTATTGGACATCACTATACAGTAAATATTATAATTAATTATTATTAATTTAAATACATTTAAAATACAGAATAGTTAACTTTAAAGTGAAATGCCAGTGCTTGTGCTGCATAAAATGTTTTTAGCTTAGAAAAAACAAGATTTTGAATACAACGTTCAAAACACTTGTTGACAGCTTAAACTGGACAGTGCAACAATATACACAACCTCTGCAAAAAGCAGGCATGCTGGGGATAAAGACATCTGGAGCTTGTGAGATTTGAGAACAGTTACCATTTAATGGTGCCACCTAGGTAAAACAAATAGGCACAGAGTATTTCAGCTGGTATCAAACAACACATGAAGCCCAAGGAGGAGACCATCTGAGATGCTACACATCTGACTGGCATGCATTACACAGATCCTAGAAGCATCCCCAGGAGATGTGGTTCAAATGGCCTCTGTGAGCAAGTTCTGCACGACTGCCCAGCAGAACACAGCCAGAGTGCATGAAAGTGGTGTGAACTTAATATCTTTCGCTCTGGCGAGCTGCTTTAATAGAAGCTGTCCATCCCAAAGAGAATAACAGACAGAAAACAACAAAACATGCTCTGTGGTCTAATTTAACTGTTGTCACGTTTTTGTCTGTTTATATTTACAAATGCATATAAAACTCAAGTGACTTGCATGCTTTTCTGGGAGCAAGCGCAGGTCACCAAACCAGGACATGTGGTCACGAAATACTAAATTGACTGTTTCTGTAGAATAAAATTTCCATAGCAGGAATTGATTTAGTAATAGGTGGGGTTGTACTGTAAATGGCTAATAAAATCCTTTGATGGGTTTGCTTTAAAATATAATTTCATGTTATAGGGAGCCTAAAATGAAATAAATGATTATGGTTATAAGCTAAAACAGTTATTCTGACCTTCAAAGTAATAAACTGAACATCATGGCTGGGTGAGAGATAAACAGAGGAGACATGACAACACATCATCCGGGTTGGCTCCATCACAGCATCTTTAGCTGTTCCACTGGAGGAGATCAAAGACATGGCATGCATTCAGTTTTTGTCTTGGCAACCATGAGTGTGTGGCAAAGACGGGGCATTATTGCAGTTTGTACCGCCATGTTTTATGTACACACTGATGAAAAAAAGTCTACTTCTGTGAAACACAACACATGGCACTATTAATGTGTAAAATCCATACAAAGTATTTATTAATATTTGAAATTTGCAAATCGGCTCAGTGTGCTTTTTTTTTTAAGTGAAGTAAGAACACGAATATACCTACTGGTACAGACATCAAATAATTACAGAGAAAAGCATCCAATGAAAGATGACTAAATCCCCCAACCACAGGTTGTATCCAGCGAACTGTCATATTTCATTACAGTTCTGTCAAAATGATCTGCATTCCAGTGCATGTAGACCATGTAGACTCAACCATGCTGTGATAGCTGGGTCATGAAGGTGCTGTAAACTCATTATTGTAGTTTGTAAGCAACGCCGTTTAACAAGTGATCAACATCTTACTGTAAATGTGCTACAGGAGAGTTTTGACAGTGGTGGAATGATCTACCTATAGTTTCTTTCACACAGTTAATTTACACATAGTAGATTACTGGGATAACCTTACCTTCACCACACCGCAATACAGGCATTTTCCCTAAAATGTTACCAGGTCTTAAGGTGGAAAATTGACGGTACAGATTTCCCTGAATATCGAACCCTGCTTCCATTCACACATGACCCCATGCAGGGCATGGCTGTATATGTGAAACTGTGCACCACATGTTACTGGTACTTTATTTTATTCATCTGTAAAGACATAACCATGTGAAGTAACTATCAAACAACAGTACTGATGATTTATTCTAATACTTTAAACTATCTTTATCCTGTTAAGTGCCAATACAGGAAGTATTATTGTTTCTATAGGTCAGAACAAAGGGGAGGTTTACATAGAAACGGGCAGAGGTTAGCGTCTCATCTATCTATATTAGCAACAGTGACCAAGTTTTACCATGACAACTATCTTACTCTACCCTGAACCAAAAGACCCAGTTTCTTTTTCCGCATTATTAAATAGTCAATGTTTTACAGGTGCAGTGGAAGTGCAGTTTCAATGTTTTTTTTCCATTAGTAAGAGAGGGTTAAAAGAGTTACATTTTGATGAAGAAAAGACAGCAACTCAGGCTTACAGTGTAATACAATATTAGGCTAAATGTGAGCAAAACACTGAAATGCAATACGTACATGAATAAAGTTTCTTACATCAACCAAACATTTACTGTTGTCTGTATATGTGACAAACTTTCAGCAAATTGTGTTGCATAATTTTCTGACTCCCCAAGTTGTTGTTCCGACTTATGGGGGCATTCATATCTTCCCAGTCGGGAACAAATTTTTCTGATTATTCAGACGCCACATGAATGAACATTAACAATCGAGTCAGCAGGTCAGAAAACGTTCACGTCGTAGAGCGCTCATAGGGTCATTTTGGAGCATACACTGACAAATGACCTTTTTGGCGTCTAGGTTGAGGGCTTGTCGCTCATGCTGTGAGGGGATCAAGAACTTTCTAATTCTCTCAGTGAGAGGGATTTAAAGTTTCTTTCCATTGTCTTGCTCTGATTTACCTTCATATTGATCCAATCTTTTTTTTCCTGTTGGTTGCCTGTGTTCCTACGGATTGTCACACTGACCTTTTTTTTAAAAAACTGCCTCTTTGTGACAGTTAAGGTGAGGCTAATGCATTGTGGAGTCTGTGCCATTTAAGATTGCATCTGTGTCAAAGTCTTTAAGCATACTATCCTGTTTCTCCCTTGAGAACAAAAAAAAGTGCAAAGTCATGAGGGTGAGAGACGAGGAGAGCGAGACATGCGGTACAAATGCTGAGGGGTTGTCGCTGTGCTTCACTTTCATTCAGTTAGAGTATTTTGAAGTGACAGATGCCTGTGTCCATCACATACAGACAGACCACTGTTGAGACTGGCTGGACAGAGAGACAGGTTTCAGTGTCAAATGGGCTTCAGAGAAAGACAGCTAAACATGACCTGTGTAGTTTTGCAACTGCACTTTTTAAAGGCCCGATACGATGCCTCACAACAAAGACTTTGCTATATGTCATTATTGTTTGCGTTGTAATTCACGTAAGTCAAAAATACTCAAAGAGGAACAAAGTGATATTTGTCTTTGGCGGGCAATTTTATATTTCAGAGTGCACACACAGAAATTCAGGTTAGGTCAACCTCAAATATAAGCTTCCTTCCCTCTTTTATTACATCTGACATTCAGATATTCTTTCTTAGCTCTTAAAATTGGCATGTGTCAAAGAGTGAAATTACTTATTGAACGGGTAAGATTCAGGGGACTGCATTAAATAATATTGACTGAGTGTACTTTTTGTACTGACTGAGCTTCAGGATGAACTGATTTTGATAGAACCTTTCCAGAATATGGTAGATTTGTCCAAGTAAGGAACAAGCAATTGAAAAGACAAGCACAACAGCCACACTGAGTCTGTGATTTTTCAACTCTGTCTCCAAGAAAATACATTTATTTTCTACAAATTTCTTTTTTGGCACTCAGGTTTTCAGAGGAAACACAATTCTTATTTCCTGGATTATATTAAAAGGCAATGTTTTTTTCTAGGTTATGAAGTGTTACATAAATGCAGAACACACTTCTCACTGATGGTTGTTTTGCAGTGGACGGTGAGCGTATGACGTGCAGGACTTTGACACCAGAGACAGGAGTTTGCATCCTAAGTCCTATGGTGGGCTAGGTTTAGTTAAGGTTATGGAAAGATAGTGGTTTTGATAAATGTAAATAAAGTGTCTTGTGTGTTGTGCTTTCAGCATTTTGACTTTTTCAGTATTTAAACAAGACACCAATCATGCCCCAACCTCACTCTTAACTAAGTGCCTTAACCAACTTTGGGTGTGGATGTCTAAACATAACCATAATA
Source organism: Nannoperca australis (assembly GCA_036023655.1). NCBI lineage: Eukaryota > Metazoa > Chordata > Actinopteri > Centrarchiformes > Percichthyidae > Nannoperca > Nannoperca australis. Next base: position 28,634 of record JAVQJD010075837.1, read on the forward strand.
AATAAAAGTTTAATGATGCTTTAGTTGCTACCAGCAGATATTTTATTACAAGGGTAGCTGCTGTGGGAAAAAAACACATTAAATTTGTTTCGTGAACAGTTTGCTGATATTTTCAGTATCAACGTTTTGCAACTTGACAAATATGTTAATTAGCAATGTTTATGTCATTATGTTGACAGATAATGTAATTTGGGTGGAATTACATTTCTTTAAAAACATATTTGCTGTTGCACATTAGTAGTATATACATGCAATTTCTAAGAGACGGCTGCATTTGTGGATGCAAATCAAATTTGTTTGCATTTCCCGTTTTAGCTCTTTGTCATATTTTGTAATAGTTTTGAGTTGCGGTTTCCTACATTTCTTTGCATTTGTTATCTCCATACCTGAACTCAAAAAGAAAAACAGACATCATACCAAATGCCATATTACTGTAATGACTGTGCAATGAAAAGGGTAGTTTTTCCTGTTGTTTGAATTCTCCTTTCTGTAAGACAGTCTCCCCCAGTAAGGGAACACAGTTGGAAAGCCCTGGGAAAATACATTAACACCAAGCCACTGTGTGGCACAAAACAGAATGATGGATGGGCTCTGAGATAGCAGCCTGTAAATGAGCAGATAGCCCCCTGGTAAATGGAAAGAGAAAGAAGATGAGACCAAAGTGAATAAAGATGGCAATGCAGAATATGTGGGTCATCCAGCCTGCAGTGAGCTGTCCCTCAGGCATGCACCCCGATAGAAGACTTTGAAGAACTTTAAAGATGGATGTCGCAATGAAGACAGCAGACTTGGCTCACACAGAATTTTGAGGGATCTATTTCAGATAATTCAGAAGGAATTAAGATGGAAGGAGGGAGGTCCTGGCCTACTGATCCAAGATTATTGGCCAGGTTTCCCCAACACCCCATTTATTCCAAAAGGCAAAAGCTGATTTTGAATCAAAATACTTTGACAAACAGCCTTTGATCCAGAGAAAAACACATTTTTACTACATAGAAAATATTAACAAGAAAGATTGTGTAGCTGACCAATCACAATGGCATACCATTGACAAATGTTGTGATCAGATCCAATAACAATTGATTTGTAATAATTTGTCTCTTGGTTCTTTATATTTTTATGTGTGAAGTGAAGAGTGCTATGCAAGTAATCAGTCATCTTCAGAGAGCTATTTTGCAATCAAGTATTGCAGAGGTTGCAAGAGAAGATTTTCATGTTATGATGTATAATAGATTACTATCAAAAACATTAAAGGATAATTGCATTTTGGATCTTATTTTTTACTCTTTGCCACAATCCCTATCATCTATGATAGTAACCAGAAAAATAACTTACTTAATTGCAGACAATGAGTTTATGAGGACTTTGCTTGACATTGTAAAGTAATCAGTCGTGATCACACAGGGTTTGCCAATAATCTTAAACCACGTATTTGGACTCAACCCAACCCTATTCTGAGACAGAAAGTAGATTTTAGATAAAACTAAAGTTCAGGAACAACATTTTATAAAGTCAATACAATAAAAATGTTACAATGGTAATAATGGCATCATACAATGATGATGGTTAGGTAAGGACAAAATCACTTTGGTCAAGATTAGGGAAACATTGGTGTTCGTATTAAAATTTAGTGAATGAAAATATTGTAAATGAGAAACATACAGCGGTCTCGCGTGTTTAACTCTGACTTTTTGTTGAATCATCCATCCCCCCTAAACATCTTCCCCTCCCTCTTTGTGGCTCTATAATAACATCACACTCCTTCCACCTTTGCTCCTGCCGAACAAGAGTCACTTATTACTACTGACTCTAGAGGATTTTATCACTTTAACAAAGATATGTTGTTGTTAGGCATTTGACCAGTATTCATTTGTGACATCTATCTATTTGAGTTGTAGTGGAATGAACAAAATCACTCAAGACACATCTTCACACCAAACAAAGCTCCCATATCAGATCAGAGGATGTCTGGAGATACATAATACAACATAAGGAGAGAAGTTTGGAGATAAGGTAAATCCCCATGCAAAGTGTTGACAATGTGTTTAAAACAAAAGCAGCGTCTGTAGCGATCGCTGCCTTTGGATTCAGGACGTGTCATCATCTCCAGAGATGTGGCAGCTTGTGAAAGGTACAGCTTTTCACACAGCTGAACAAAAACAGTTCCAGATTCAGAATTCAGGCCTTGTTCTTTGAAACTGATAAGGTTTTTTGCTCCATGACACAATCCTAATGGAAAGTCACGCCTGTCAACTTGCAGATGGTGAATGTGTTACACCTGTCCCTTTTCCATTTTAACTACTATTGTTAAACGCGCCGGCTTCAGTGTCACATGTATGGTTCTCATTTATATTAATCTCAAGGTAATCACAGAACATTAATGCGACCACCTGAAGGACTTTTTAAATGACCCCCTCTCTTGGGATTGAGCTAACCTGCAGTCATCAGATAATACAACCATTAATAACCGGAGATTCATTAATCAAGGTATTTGTGCTCTTAGGGAAACCTTATGGGGTTTATAATAATTATGACTCCCTATCAGCAAAGCATAGAATTGAGGCCGCACATGTTGTATTAATAGAGTTGAGAATCCTCTGTTAACCACCACACTACCTTTTTAATGTGAAGACCTCACGTTTGCACAATTTCTAAAAAGAAAGATTTTTGACAAAATTTGCTATGAGATGAAGGACAAGTGAAGATGTGAGCAATGAACAGGGTCAACTTTACCCATCTGACCTTACATTCTTCTGCCATGGCTGTTTACAAATCCTAGTCTATTAACCGTCCTAAAACATTTTTCTCAGATTCTTAATTTTCATGTAAGGGCATTTAAAGAAGAACTTTATATTTGATAACAAATTGAAATGTCTTAAACTAGAAGTGCACTGATTAGAGACTTTTATTAGAGACTAACTAATGAGATACATGTAATGGTCATTGCTTGAATAGCAGCAAATTCTAGCATCCAATGATCTTTTCAAGCCAAGACTACATTTAGTTCAGCATAATTTAATTCAAGTTTTCTTTGGGTCACTGGACACTAAGTAGTTCTCATAGTTCAGATAGTAAGGTATGAACTAAAACTGTGACCATATTTATTAGAGCCTCTCTGATGTGGCACCATGCAAGACAAGCACCCACGGAGAACAGAGATCAGAGGCGACTGACCATGTAGCGCTCTATCTGGTCCCTGCAGAACTTTTGAACCCTTTGCAAATGAGGGTCCACTTCTTAAAGCTTTTCCTTTCTTGTCGTCTTTGTTTATTCGCTCCTTCCCTGGAGGCTGGTTTAAATGTCATGGACGGGACTGCAAGATGAGGTCCGTGTTGGGGTCACTGTCATCGCCTCAAGAAAGCGCTGTGATAACTTTGGCTCGAGAAATGAGAGCTGATCGCGAGTGAACTCAAAGACTGCAGCCAGAGATGGTCAACTTTCAGCAGAGGAGTTGGGAGGCTGCAAAAAGGTAAAAAACATTTGTGACATAGGACCGAGCTTATTAGGGAAGACAAGATAATGTGAAAAAGAGATACAGCTGTGTAGCTTCCTTTTCATTGCGTATCCTGTTTGAAATGAAAGAGGTTTCAAATCTAAACAAGTAACAGCATAAATAAATAAATGACTTCAAGTGCATTTTACAGTCCACAACCTTTTATTTCTTTTGGCAAAATATAAATGTCGGCCTCTTTCTTTTACTTTACTGCTTTTTGCATCCTGAAAATCAAATCAAAGAGCAATAACAAGAAAATACAGTTTCAAATGGTGAACATTATGTAGTGATACCAGTGTCAAGGTAGGCATAAATAAAAATCAGAGCCTCTGGTCAGAACTGTGAAAATAAAACCCTTTCTGATGAACAAGTATTGAAAAAGTGTTTTGAGTAGTACAAAATACAGATCTGCACATAAACGGTGTATTGGAGGAGCCACTGGAAAATCAAAATAAAATTGCTGTTTTTCAATAGAACACTTTTGACATTTTAGCTGTGGCAGTAACGTAGTTCAGGCAGGTTCCAATAACATACACTCAGCTTGGTATCTAGAGCTGTGCTTCTATCCAGCTGTTAGGAATGAGTTAGCATCCGACATGTTTGTTGTTCTGGTGTCAGCCAACGTTTGCCATATTTCATGCTGCCAAAAGCAAAAAAACAACAAAAAGACTAATGGTCAAACGACTGTGAAAACAAACAAGCAGTAGGCTGAGAAACACCCACAAGTGTGCAGTTCACGTTCATGCCCCCCAACTGATGGTACTGGATGCTGGAGGCCCATATAGTGCACAAAACACAGAATCCTTGCTGTGCCTCCCTGCAAACCGATCAATTGAGGGACGCTAATGATGTCTGCTTTGCCTGTGCAGTGCCGCTATCAATGCCAGTGTTTGTATTAATGTAATGCAGTGTGACTAATATGAGACCTTGAACACAGAACATTCATACTGTAATGCCAGTTGCACATGTGTAAAGGAAATGCACCTACTTTGGCAAAGCCAGTAATAAAATCTGTAACAAGACTAAAAGTGTAAATCCTCGCTATGGCGATCAAATGTGCAGTCGTCACACCCCACGATGCATCGAGCGAACAGACAATGGAAGATACAGATGATTTAGCTTTTTCTCACAGCCTTGCCCAAAGAGGAGCTTAAACATGTCAAATTTGACCTATTGGAAAGAAAATAAACAAGCTGACACTGTCTACACCGGACACTTTTCAGCCACATTCTTTAATCCACCATGTGATGTAACATAAGTGCTTCTATTTTAATCAGTGCAGCTGTGCACATCATTCACATTATAACACAGCATAACACTTATGCTTTACCAGCATACATATGACCCAAAATGGTCTATTAGGTTTCAAGTCCAACACTACCATAAGAAGAAAGGCCATATGGGAAAAAGAAAAATCAATGCTATTATTTCTTCTTGGGTTAAGTTCCCAGATGAGTGCCCCAAATCTAGAGCAAACCCTTATGAAAGACAATTTATTTGAACTACTAAAGCATTTGAAACTCATCGGGAGGCCACGGCTTTTCAAAGTTGAGCTGTTTGCATAAATCAATGTCTCACGACATCAGTGGTGTTGAGCGTACTGCTGTGTGTAATGCTGTTGTGGCACCGCACAGTGCTTGCCGTGCTAACAGGTTGACACACACACACACACACACACACACACACGTTCATATTTACTTTTATTGCGGTGTTTTGTTAAATCTTGAACTAGAATGGCTCTGTGAGATTGTAACCATTTTAATCAAAGACTTTCTGAAAAGCTAATTAATGAAAAATGAACACGTTTAACTTGAAAAGTCTAAATTTTTTGTTCAAGCAGCTAATAATAAAATCATTTTCCGATGCACGTGAATTGGATTGCCTTGTACGTTAAGTCATAGAGGACACATTGTGGGTTTAAATGGGAAGACATACAAAGTCATAAGCGCTGTAGGGTTTGACCTTTTAAGGAGTCTTAGGATGAGGAGCCCTGTGGGGTTGGACCTTTTTAGGTGTTTTTGGATGCGTAGCAATCACCCCCCCCCCCCCACACACACCCACACCGCAGCCGTCGGCTGGACTGCAAGCCAGTGAATGTGAGGAGACAGATAGCTGCCGGCTTCCACCAGAGATGACGAGAAAAACGGCAGGAGAAGATGGCTCTGTCCAATCTGCCTTGCCCTTAGGACCTCGTCGGTCCCTGCTGATGAATTTCGCCATTATCAAAGGTGAGGGGTCTGCTGAGAGAGGTCTTAAATGAAGGAAAGGGAGGAAAGATTGGGGGTTCAGTGGTCAATGTTTGGAGCTGGAGGGAAATAAAACGCTGGCGGAGCAACCACGCCCACATAATCTTATTCCAATAATTGGATTTCCTGGAGAGTTCTTAGTGATGTTTGGGGCTGGAAAAACAGCCGAGAGTAGACAAAAATCTGTAAACCCAGATCCTTAATCTGTGTGAACTAATTATAAATACTGAATAAGACATCACTTTTGACATTTCAAGCTCCTTGAAAAATGAGACTTTTTTTCCTCTGCAATCACTATCCTCACTGAGATTGGTTTTGTCATTAATATGTTTTTATTTAAAGCCACCATGTCATAACTGCACAAAGTCACACCTGATTCACTTTTCACAGATTTACAATAAGACACAGTCCCTTCACAGATCAACAAAACATGCATATTACCTCTCTTGATTGGTCGCCACTCTTCAAGGAACGACCTGTTCCAATAAGTCTGTCCCTCACTTGGCAGCACGGAAAGATTGTAATGGTGAAGGCTGGCACAAGTTGTAAATCCCTTGTTACCATCAAACCTGGATATCGACACCAAATATTCCGCTCCCTGATGGCCTTCCAGTTGACTGACTGAACTATAAGAACTGATTTTTACAGATTCAAAGATACTGAATAATTTGCAATTGATGACTGAAGAGAAAATAAATCTAAAATCTTCCCCCACACAGGCACATACTGATACATACATGCACACTAACACAAACAACAACTGCCCACCCACCCACACAAACACACACAGAGATCTTAGTAAATCAGTCCTACACCTACACAGGTGATGGCACGGCTCATCTCACTTAATCCTACTACAGATATGGGCTGCTAATCAGTGTGTGTGTGTGTGTGTGTGTGTGTTTCATCAAATCAGCAGTTAATTTTGTCCCTGGTGGGTGGCTGCTACTCCTATGCCGTCGTAATTCACACCAGCAGGACGCAGCCATTGGCTACACTACTGCTGCAGGTTGGTCCATAAAGATCTGCAAAGGGATGGGTTTAGTGATATATGGTCCAGTCCACAGCACTCCGTTTTAGGAAACTTCTCTAATGTGCCTTTCCACACCCCCTCCTCCTGTTGTTGTTGTTGTTGTTGTGTTGTTGTTGTTGTTGAATAATTCACCTCAGAGGGAGAGGGGAGATCGAGCGAGAGCAATAGGGGGAGAGAGAGCATGATTCACGGTTCATGGCAGGGCCTGTCTTTCCTGTCATTTTTCATAGCCATTGCAGGTGAACTATACACTGCACAACACGCACAGGCTAGATGGAGAATCAAAGGTCCACATGGTTTTTGTTTCAACGGACAAACGCTTCAGATGGTTCTCATTAATCCTGATTTTTATCCCAGTTCTTATCAAGAATATAACCGCATTATTGTGGAGAAGAAAGATCACTGGAAATTCTGTTTTTGTACTGAATATGCACTGAAATTTTAAATTTGTTGTATATTATCAGTTGTATGTTAATATATTTCTGTTTACATATATTACTTTAAATATATATATATAAAAATCTAAAATTATTGCATGTTGACTAAGTACTGTGTGTGTGTGGCTGGCTGGCTGGCTGGCTGGCTGCGTTATATTTTTCTTATTGTCAGCAAATTAAAAGACCATGGGCACTGTGGTTTATTTTGAGTCAATCCCACACACTATACTAATTCTATAAATACTCACTAGAGCATCACATGTATTCATTTGTAGGTGAAATTAACCCCCAACCAAATCACTATTTACTCCTTTTTGAGTAATGTTTGCAGAAAACTACAGTAACCAGCTGTTTTGGAAAATGACCTGTTACCTGTTTTTAAAGATGCATGTCTTCGGTTGGGACCAATTGGTTTGGGGTGCCACAGACAGGAAGTTGGAAAATGGAAATATTAAATAACTCCAGGGTGGTTCTTTTTAACGTGTGATTATTTCATCCACTAATATTGACTTTTCATGCCAAACTTGAAGCGTAACACACATAATTAAAAAATGTTTAATGCTCACATTCTGCAACGGATGCACCTTTTTATAAACAGACGAACTAGCCGACATATAGAAACTGGGATGTGTAATTATGATTAAATTGTTGACTTTCTGGGGCATTGATACATGTGAACATTGGGGAAAAGAACAGTGATGTATCCTGACACACTGATACGTGTCCTGATGCCGTTGGTGTGTGATCTTACATATTGGATAATAGGGATTTTGACACACATTGTACGTGTTTTGCCCTTATGAAACTTGGAATTGACATTTAAGGTGGTGTGTAGTGCGCAATATACTGTGGAATAATAGGTGAGTAATATAGTTTCCATCTCTTCCCATGCACTTCAGGATGCATAACGCAATAACCCAGGTTTACCACAGACAGGCATGATATAAATGTCTCCTCAGTTTTCAATCAAACACATCAGAATCTAAGTGTGAAATTAATAATGTCAGGCAAAAACCTATCATGACAATCTGAAAATGACTGCTGGCTGCTGGCTGCTACATTTGATGGTAACTGTTGTTAACCAAATTACTTTGTATATGTGCTGAGTAAATGAACACGAACCAGCAGCCAGGGCCACACAGGTGTAAAGACATTGATGCACTGAGCTAATTTATTCAGCACAAGGCACAGCTAACTAATCCTGCAGCTGACATTTATGGCATGCCGTTATCCAAACACAGGCATCCCAAAGGATGTGCTAAACTGCCACCCAACACTTATGCATGAAAGCAAATGCCTGAGTGATAGTTCTTATAACCGAAAAATGACTTATCATGAGGCCTGAAGTAAAGGAGGGTGTTGCTGCTTCTAATTATTGCATGTTGACTAAGTACTGTCATACTTCAATGAAATATGGATAGACATCAGATGAATGGAAGATGTAGAAAGCTTAGTGTGTTCAATTTGAATAATTGCGTTTGACAATGAAATGTCTTCTCATTGAGAGATATGAGTATTTTTTAGCATGTATCTACTATTATCTTAAATCACATAGAAAACTGTGTAACTTGGTAACAGGTTTTGGTATAAAGAAATCAGATTTTCACCATGGAGCTACACCTGCCAATCTCACACTGCAGACAAGCTAAAGCAAACGCTCACAAAAGTCAATTAGTAACGGATTCAGCACTAATAAACTGGCCATGATGGAAAATCTTGCCTGTGAGATTAAAAAGAACCTGGTGCTTATTTCAGCCACCTGCTTGTATAACATCCGTGAGATGATTCTACAGGATGTAAGTGCTTATGATCAGTTGGTGGGCTTGAGTTTCACCTGTAATAGCTTTATAATGTCTCCATCATTTCCCCTTGAATGGAAGATGTCAGCTTGACAGTGTCCTTTATAATTCATGTGTGATAACAGTTTTGAAGGCTTTGATACCATGCTGGTGAGTGTGACAGTGGCAGAATCTAAAGCCACCTTGCTTGGCATTCCTTACAATCACCTCCTTCACCCGACCCCTCCTCTCCAATCCTACTCTCAGTTGATGGAGGGCTTCTCTCTACCTCCTCAGCCTGCTTCTAATTCTGCTCAGGCTAGTGTGAAAGCCACGGTTCAGTATTTTAGTGTGCCTCTCTGAGACAGATGTCGACTTCTTACACAGGTATTCCCTGAGGTGCAATTCAAAACAAAATTCCTAAAGTCTGGAGCTACCACACCCACAAGTTCTCAGATTGACTGCATCAGCATTTATTCTCAATAAAGATCCCATCATACCCACAGCTGTGTCATGGAAGCTTGACAGAGAGGGGCTTATTTTAGGGGGCTGCCAGATGGATAGTAGCTAGGACATGCATCAAGAATGCCTTCCTGGTGAATCTGTTGATATTTCAGCACTGAAAGGCCCCCATGAATGTGTTTGTGTGAACATGAGTACCTTGCTTTGACACTGTGGAACAGAGACGTACACATTTATCAAAACAAGAAAACATCCAGTGGAGTGCAGACCTTGGTAATCTCCTGGGGGATTTGCTTTGACAGTCACCTGGGGAGATGGCTGAATAGTTACAGCACGGAATGGTAGCCACAGTTTGGCCTGGTGGTGGCCCAGAGGAAAAATGCAATGACATCACCAAAATGAGTACAGTTATTCCTACTGGGAGAATGAATGTGCACAGAAAATAATGTTCATGACTAACTGGGAATTAATACCAGATGCAAGACATGAGCTGTGCGTAAGCGCTGCTGAAGCATCCATTTATTCAATCTACATTACCTTCATTACAGCATCACACTCCCCAGAACCAGCTGTCAGCTGCACAGTCTCGTAAAGTGAATACATATCAACAGTTTGTGCCCATAGAAGTAACACAGGAGATACAGTACTCACTTTTACACTCAAAGTGGTGCTTGAGGAAAGGTTGTGAAAACCACCAAAATAATTAGGTTTCATGCTGTTGGGATATATATATATTGTTTTTGTCAATTTAGCCATTGGATTTTAAATGTGTTGGTGAGAGACAAACACTTAAACATTTCTCTGCTCTGCTGATTTACTTTGCCAAGAATATGTAATCAAGATTATTTGCTTGGTGCATTTTGAAAAACACATAATAAATACAGGTGAGGTTGCCAATTATGTACAAATGGGCAAGCAAGTCAACACATGCGTACATTTCACCAATCTGCACTTTTCATTTAATTTAAACCACCACTATATTACAGTGGACTTCAAAAGATAATACTGCTAATGCTTGTGTGGTTTTGAGTACATTTTCGAATCTAATTATTCATTCTTCTTGTATTTAGCTTTACAGTTAATGAAATACTTTGCTTAGCTACTGGCGGATGCACATACCCATTCTGTGTCTCGCACATGCGTCATTTCTCGCGTGGCTGCTTTCAACATATGAATAGCTGAGTAACCCAATGTGGTAAATCGTGTGAAACCAAGGTGATATAAGGAGATCATCAATAATGACGTGCTTAGTAGTAGATTGTATGTCTATAAAAATCAGCTACCTGTCACCTGTAGAAGTCCTGTAAGTATGACCTCTCTGGAATCCAATAGACGGAAATCTGTTGTAGCAAGGGAGAACTTTAATTCAAAGACTTCAAATGTAGCTGCTGTCATCTTGTGGCACCTTGTACAATATTTTTATACAGTTTTATGCATTCTTAATTCTGCACTGGGGGCTGTATTAGATTGAGCACATAGTTGTGGTACTGCTGCCTTCAATAGCAATTGTTTTGTGGTAATATTTTATAGAGGATAGCAGTTTGTTTCACATCTGCCCTCCAGAAACTGAACCAGCTCCATATGATCGACCTGCTGTTATCTTTGTCTGGAACTGAGAGACTCTTGCATATAAACGCTGGCTGCTTTTAATGCAGAAATGAACTCTCAAATATCGCTCATTAATTGAATGTATTGGAAATATTCGATATATCACCAAGCCCTAGTTACACCTGTGTCAAGTCAACATATCCTCTATGGGCAAAGGCTTGTAAAAATAAAAATAAATCTTTTTAACCCTTGTGCTACCCTGTGGAGAAGACACTGGGTCAAGACAATGGGCCACTAGGTCAATATGACCCGGCAAGGTAGCACAAGGGTAAAATCATGCTCAGGGTCAGATTTGTCAGAAGTGTGCATTTCCTTTGCAATGTGCATGGATTGTGAAACGGAGAGTGTGCATTTCTCAAGTGTCCATAACAGTGTGTTAGGAGAGTGGTTAAGAAAGACTTATGGCCAGTTAAAGATGAACGTTATTTTTACTCAATGAAAGTGATTCATTATAGAATTCTCTTATCTGCTTCAAGGAGTGTACAACTTTAAACATGGGGAATTATTTAATTTGCAAAGGTTATGGCTTTTTTCCCCCACACTGGAATTCCAGTGTTTAAGATTCATAAATGCATTTTTTAAGTGTCCTTAATTGTCCCTAATAGCAGTACTTGGGGAAACAAAGACTTTATTGGATTTAATTCTGCACACAGATATCCTTTAATGTTTTTTTTTATCCTTGATTTGTCCAAAATCTGTTTTTATAGTCATACATTTGAAAAGTCTTTTCTAGAAACAGGCCCAAATGAGAGCATTGAGACTGAATCAAACTAAATTGGTGAGCTATAAAACACAGTAGAGCTGCAGATCTAATTCTCTGTAGGTCGTCACTTTACATCTAGTAACCTTTTTTTCTTTTCTTTCTAAAGATGCATCAGCCTTGCGTTTTATTGGATCATTAGACTTTAAAATGTTAAACTTTAATTGTTTAATTTTCCAAATTTTATCTTATCACATTGTCACGACCCAGTTCAAGGAAGGACAAAAGAAGGTGGAGATCACACATTGTTCCCAAAATAACAAATTTATTTAAGAAACAAAACAATCAATTCTTTCAGTGTATCAGTAATGTCTTGCATGTATGGATGAGTGTCAAAACACAACTAACAGACCAACTTAAACCAACTAAGCTAACCCAAAATCAAACCAGCCAAGGAATCCAGAGACCGACTGACTGCTCAAGCTCCCATACAAATAGATGAGCAGTCAGCCCCTCCCCAGGTGCCAGCCATTACCCAATCAACCACTCCCCAACCCAACCACCAGGCCTGGAGGCCGTCACATCTCCCTCCTCAAGAGTGATGTCCCACCTCTGTCTCTGAAACAAAAAAGACACATTAGTTAAATTTTTAGTAGTCATCTATGGTCCTTCACAGAGGCCTCACTAGATCCTGTTACAAGTACAACCCACTATTCACTCTAGTGAAAGACCCCTTATGGCTTAGGTGCATGTGACAGTGCATCAGCAACTATACTGTTTTTGCCCCTAATATGACGTATATCCAAATGATAAGGTTGCAAAACCAAAGCCCATCGCATCAGCCTTTGATTTGGATTTTGAAGTGAACGCAAAAAGGTTAATGGGTTATGGTCAGTATATACCACCAGATTAGAACATGACCCAACATAAACCTCAAAATGTTGAAGGGCCAAAATAAGAGCAAGTGCTTCTTTTTCTATGACTTTCAAGATTCTTAGAGAAATAGCTTCAACCCCTTTTTCATCTTTTTGTAACAAAACCGCCCCAACCCCTACATCACTGGCATCAACTTGCAACACAAAGGGTAGGTTCAGCCAGGGAGCAGCAAGTACAGGAGCTGAAGAGAAAAGGTCCTTCACCCGATCAAACGCCTGTTGACACGGTATAGACCAAATGTACATAACATCAGCCTTTAACAATTCAGTCAGAGGGGCCACCACAGAGGCAAAATTGGCACAAAACCAACTATAATAGCCAGCCATACCCAAGAAAAGCAACAACTCTTTTTTAGTAGAGGAAACAGGAAATGCCTGAATTGCCAACACTTTGGCCTGAACGGGACGAACTTCCCCTTGCCCCACAACCTTACCCAAATAAGTTACTGTAGCCTTTGCAAACTCACATTTGGACAGATTAATGGTCAGGCGGGCCCAAACCAGCCTTTCAAATAGAGCCTTTACTCTTCCAAGATGTTCCTCCCACGTCTCACTATAAACAACCACATCATCCAAATAAACTGCACAGCCCTCCAACCCACACACACCACTTTGTTTATTAACCTCTGGAAGGTCTCTGGGGCATTTCGCAGCCCTAATGGCTTAACATTGTAGGAGTATAGACCTAATGGTGCCACAAAAGCACAGATTTCTTTGGCCCTTTTTGAAAGGGGGACTTGCCAATAACCCTTAAGAAGATCAAACTTACTGACATACTTGGCTGCACGCCCCTGATCAACACAATCCTCCATCCTCAGGAGAGGAAAGCAATCTGGCTTTGTCACTGCATTAACCTTTCGAAAATCTGTGCAGGGCCTAAATGTAGAATCAGGTTTACTTACCAAAAGACAAGGAGAAGCCCAACTGGAGGAAGAAGGCTCAGCAATACCATTTTCCAACAAATATGCCACCTCCGCCTCCAAAACGCTTCTCTGAAGAAACTGTAGAATAGCTGAGTAATGGGCTTAACATCCCCCACCTCAACATCATGTTCTATCAAAGTTGTGCAGCTAGGAGTATCCAAAAACAGACCTAAATAGCTTCGAATGACCTCGACCAACTGTTTACCTTTAATTTCATCTAAATGTCCTAGTAGTGTATCTAACCTCGCTAAGGTTTCAGAGTTTTTCAGTCTGGGTTGTAACCCACCAGCCGGCATTTCCTCCACTTTTCCACTTGCTGACTTTGGAATATTTGCCACCAAAACCGAACAACCGGGACAGATCTTAATTGACTCTTATTTGGCATCTCAATCAGGTCATTTTGTTCTGAAATGCGACGGAGCACATTGCATGGACCAAAGAATTTCACCTGAAATGGGGACTCCACCAACGGCAGTAGAAGTAAAACCTGATCCCCTACAGCGAATTCCCTTCTATGTAGTCGGCGGTCAAACAAACATTTCCCCAGCCTCGTAGAGCTTTTGCCTAAAACCATTTACATACGTCATCAAATTCTGTGGAGGGTCAGACGACATCCACTCATCACCCACCACAGACTAAGGACTACGAACATGATGACCAAAAACAAGTTCATTAGGACTAAATCCTGTACTTTCTTGGGCAACCTCTCTAGCAGTCAGCTAAGCCATGGTAAACCCTCCTCCCAATCTGCCTTTAACTCTGTACAATAAGCATGCATCAACGATTTTAAATGTTGATATAAGCGCTCAAGCGCACCCTGGCTCTGTGGATGGTACGCCGAGGCCTTGTTATGCTTAATGTGAAGTTGTCGTAGAACTTGTGTAAACAACCGAGAAGTAAAATTCGAGCCTTGATCACTCTGTATAATCCTAGGGATCCCAAACACAGATATAAACTGACTGAGGGCCTTAACTACAGATTTTGGCAGAAATTGTACGTAATGGATAAGCCGATGGATATCTAGTCGACTGACACATTATAGTTAACAAATAAGAATAACCTGACCTAGACGGGGAAGAGGACACACACAGTCAATCAGATGTTCAAATGGATGACCCACTGCCGGTATGGGATACAAAGGAGCAGGCTTTATGGTTTGATTAGGCTTGGATTGTTTTAGATTGTAGGTTTTCTTCACACCCATATGTCCAGCCACACTATCATGAACAGTCTGAATTACTGAGGTTCTAAACTTTGAAGGCAAAACAACTTGAAGAATGGGATCACCACTGAAGGCTTCTCCATAGGGAGCCCACACTCTAATCAAGAGGCCATCCTGAAGGAAATACCCCTGTGTAACCTTTCCTACCTGAGATGTAGGCAGAACCATATCATACAAATCCTTCAAAGACTGGTCCTTCAATGCCTTCAACTGTCAGTTCAGGACGAACACCAACCTCTGCCTCCGCCTGTACCAGATCACAGGACAAAAAGTGTTATGCACAGGCACAAAAATAGTTTGCAAACCCATACCTCTCACTGGAACACAGTTTCCTGTATCAGAAGCTGGAGAAAAGGGCAAAATGGCCTCCCTCACAAAAGTATGCAAAGCTCTTGAGTCCCTCAAAATTCTAACTGAAACTGCCAATTAACCTCACAAAACCATCAGACAAGAAACGAGCATAGTCCAAGTTAACCTCAGAGCTATATATTGGCTTAAACTGCATTTGAAATGGAGCCACTATTTCTGCTGTGTCATTAGATGAGGTATTAAATACCGGGGCAGCCAAACCAGCCGATGTGACATGGAATACCTTGCCCCTCTCTATCAACAGAGGGCATTCTTTTTCCAGTGACCATTATTATGACAATAATAAACATTTAGATCACTTTTCCTCTGATGCCGCATTTCCATCGTTTGGGACAAAAATGATTTCTCGTGGGACTTATCCTGGTTATACCCTGCCCCGAAAATGCGCCTGTGTGTCAACACATATTCATTGGCCAGCACCGCAGCCACCCTAGTACAGATGACTTTATGCTCATTAATATAAGTTGCAATGAAATCAGGCACCGACTGTTTGAACTGTTCCAGAATCACTAAATCACATAACTCATCCAACTTTGTCACAGCAGATGAAGAGCGCCAACGATTAAAGTGCAAGATCAAGTCTTGTGCAAATTCCACATGTGTTTGTTCATTAGATTTCCTTCAACCTCTAAAACATTGACGATAGGTCTCAGGAACCAACTCATATGCTTTCAAGACAGCCAACTTTACTTTAGTGTAATCTTTACAGTCCTCTGCAGATAAAGCATAATACACCTCTTGTGCCTTACCTGTAAAGACACACTGCAACATTAATGTTTGCTCCTCATCAGGCCAACCTCTTGAAACAGCCACACGTTCAAACAATGAAAAAATGACTTCTACATCCTTTTCATTGAACTCTGGTAACAACCTCAAATTTCTCGAGATATCAAAACAAGAAATAGAGGTCACCTCATTTAAACCAGACACACATTTTAACTTATTTTATCAGCACCAATTTTTGCTATTCCAAATCCATTTTTAGTTTTTCCTTTTTATATTTGATTCTTTCTAACTCCTTTTCATGCTCCAATCGCAAAAGCAGCAACTCTTTCTGCTGTTCAAATGTTAAACCAGGCACTAAAGCACATACACTCGTCATTCCTCCCCGATCCATCACCCCACGCTCTTGCAAATAAGCCTTTATGATACTCTTCAGACTCTCCTTTGTAAGCTTTGGCTCAACTTCAACAGCATAATGTTGAGCAATCTTCACCAACTGGTCCTTGGTACACTGCTCCAGCAACTCATCTGAAGGGGAACAAAAAAAAATCAAACCAACCAAGGAATCCAGAGACCACCTAACTGCATAAGCACCCATACAAATAGATGAGCAGTCAGCCCCTCCCCAGGTGCCAGCCATCACCCAATCAACCAATCCCCAACCCAACCACCAGGCCTGGAGGCCATCACACTAATAATTAATAGTATAGACAAATTAAAACATTCCTGTAATTTAATAAAAAATCTAAATTAGTTACTTATAACTAAAAGCAGCAATTGGCATATAAATAAATACATTGTGTGTCAGAATCTTTTGCACAGC
Organism: Nannoperca australis; assembly: GCA_036023655.1. Taxonomy (NCBI): domain Eukaryota; kingdom Metazoa; phylum Chordata; class Actinopteri; order Centrarchiformes; family Percichthyidae; genus Nannoperca; species Nannoperca australis. The sequence goes on from JAVQJD010075837.1 coordinate 45,386, forward strand.
TGCAGGTAGGAAAATATTTGTTATGCTGGATATGATGGGAGAGGGGAAACTATTCTATTCAGTTTTATTTACAGTGGGTACGGAAAATCTTCAGACTCTTTAAATTTTTCACTCTTTGTTTAATTGCAGCCATTTGCAAAAATTTAAAAAGTTGATTTTATTTCTCATTAATGTACACTCAGCACCCCATCTTGACAGAAAAAAACAAAACTAGAAATGTTAAATTTATTAAAAAAGAAAAACAAATATCACATGGTCATAAGTATTCAGACCCTTTGCTGTGACACTCATATTTAACTCACATGCTGTCCATTTCTTCTGATCCTCCTTGAGATGGTTCTACTCCTTCATTGGAGTCCAGC
>JAVQJD010075847.1:0-30000 GCA_036023655.1 Nannoperca australis
CCTGACCCTGCGGTACACTATTATCCCCTCTCACACCGGCTCTGTCACACCCATCTGCCCCCATTTCACCTACCCCCCCCCCCCCGCCCCGGTCTCCCTCCCATCCATCCCCCCTGCACATCCCTTACCCGCCTCTCATATGGCAGGCGCTGATACAGCCGACGTGACAATACGCCGCTATTTCCCTCAACCTCCTAACTCCCCGGCTCCTGACTCAGGCTTCTGATGAGCCGTGTTATTCCAGCAGGATTTTCCACGCCACCAGTTGAGACGCTCGGCTGTAACACGCTGGCCTTTTGCTAAGAGTCGCGCCTCCCAGCATGTCGCTGAGGCAGCTTATTTACAAGATTAAGTAATTTTAAGTGACATAGTTTTGAACTGCATCAGAGCAAAAACTCCACGTAATGGAAACATTGCACCGCTTCAACAGTCTATTGACATAGAGTAAAATAACCTTAAATAAAATAATTTATAAAGGAAAACCAACTGAGCACAGCGTCCGTCCTCACCATTAAAGCAACAGCATTGCTGAGATGCTAACATGACCAAGAGGTTGACAGGTAACCGCTTGTTGTTAAACTGGGCTTGGATGTCCCACATGTCCTGTTAACTTAGATCAATGGAACGGTCATGACCTAGGTACTAAGCATGGAACCCTGATCAATTTTTGCCTATTGCCAATAAAGTTTTATTCAAACAAGGAGAAATGCAGTGTTACTTTATGTAATTCTACTTTAAACTATGAGTTTTTGCAGTTTTAGTCTAAATTAAACTTAAACATAACGGAGGCAGATCAGAAAACACTTTCCAAAGTCTCTCTTCTCTCCTCCAAGTGTGAGGACGTATTGAGAGTTTCCATTTTAGATAACTCTGTCAACTGTTTGATTACTTTTTTCAAGCATTCGCGTAACTTGCGCCTGTTATCTATGTCAGTCTCCAACTTTACCACCTACTGGCAAACGCCAAGAGACAAACATGTACAGTAATGAAGCTAATTGGGTTCAGATCCTGTTTGGAGGCCACTACTTGCTTCTTTTTGTATGCCAAACATAGTGATTCCCAACAAACTTGACTCCGACTTTGACATCTGCAGTGAAAGCTTTTTGCTGAAAGATTAGATAGTTAGATTAAATAAAAGAGGGCGAAGTAAAGACGACAGGGATCCTGATCGATTCACCTGCTCCGAGCGGGAACAGGAAGACAGCCAGAGAACCGCCATCTATTTCTGTGTAGACATGTGATTGCACACTCATGCATGAGCACACATGCGCACATTTAAGCACAATGACAGTGATGAATTGCGCATTACAAAGGGCTGCTGCAATCGCCCTCAATATTTCATGAACATCCTTCCTCTTTCGGTTCTCTCATCCATTTTCTATTTTATTCTGGCATGTTCAGCATTCTCCCTCTGAAAAGAAATTTCATTTTTGTCAATCTCCTCCCAAAAAATAGCATGGGTGAGACAGGAAAGTGAAGGGAGAGGGAAAAGCAAGGGATCAGAGAGAGGAAAAAAAGCGTTGAGGGGTTTGGATTAAGGAGGGATTGATGGGATATGAGCGGGAAAGGTGAGGCAGCAGCAGCTCTCTCTGACTTTAGAGATAAACGTCACTCTTCACCCTGAGCTGCCTTCCTTCCTGTTTTGCACACCTTCACACAGAGCTGCTGTGCTTTCTTGGCTTTGTAAAGAAGAGGAGGCATTGCACTCCTGAGGGAACAAAGACAAAAAGAGGGGCGGTTGTCATGAGTGGTAAAAGAGAGAGAAAATGGTTTTTGAAATAGCGACGCGGCTGAAGTGAAGCAGAACTAAGAGAGGGCGAGTGATTTTAGTGTCAGCAATCCTCTTCACAGCAACCATTTCATAATCCTCTTCCCAATGACTTCCTGTCGTCAAGACATGAAAAGTCTCAATTACTGCCCCTGTCTCAAACTAACTTCTGGCTGAATCCAAATGTCTGGACTTCCCCGTACTCACAGACTCGCTGACTTTAATGGCTTTTCCAAATCTGAAACCACAGCACCAGTCGTTCTCAGGAAATGCCCCCAAACTAAATAATGCTAAAAATTCACAAACACAGGCAAATGAATGTATGTGGATGTGACAGACTGTGAAATTTGTGTGAGTACCGTGCATAACCGCTCAGTAGTGTGGATTACATGGTCAGAGACAAAGCTGGATTACCGACCGGGCAGAGCTGGCAACCTGCCCAGGTCCTTTAGGGTTTGGGGGTCCCGGGAAAGTCACCTGCTTTGATCAACTGCTAGTTTACTGTGTCTGTAGCAATTCGATTGGTTTAAATTGCAGCCCACAGCTTCTTTATGCCCCGATCTAACCAAAATCCCACCTTTCTCAGCTGTCGTAGCCTCCTTTTCCTCACCATGACCCTTTCAGTTAACCTTTCCTCTCTTTATCCTTGCTTCTCAGGTCCACCAGTCTTATCTGTCTCCACTTTCCATCTGTCCAGTTCTTCCTGCCCTTTTCCTGCAAGTCTAGCTGACAGCTTTTAATGGGGGAACACACACACACACACACACACACACATGGCAGAATGTCACTGCACCTGCCCCACCTCCAGATCAGTGTCCCAGCTGCTTCCCATGCACCAGTGGTGCGGGACTCAGCCTTTGACATGTTTGAACTTCAGGGCAGATTGAGTTTTAATCAAGAAGAGGTGCCTTGGCACATCCTCTTTGAGGATCCTCTGCGCTTTCATCTGAATTCTTTCATGAACATAATAGGGAGTTGTGAAGGCAGGATTTCACCAGGTTGCATCAAGCAGACAGTCTCGGCTACATACTGTACGGAGTAAGCAATAATTATGCTGTTTTAACTTGGGCTCATATATGTTTATGAATTCCATTTCGTTTTTATTTTATTTTATTGGAGCTACCAGCTGATATATACACCATGGAAACACTATGAAAACGATGATAAGAAAAGCTAATCATTTCTAAAACATATCATGTTGTAAATGATGAACCCTGGTGATTGAGGTTCAGTGTCAGTGTTCTTCTGATCGACTGTAGCATCACGACACGCGCTTGGTGAGAGGTATGGATGTGGAGGGGCGAGCGTACAGATCCGAGGCTGTGTGGCGTGCGTGGACACGGGCAGAGCGGAGACGTCCTGTGTGAGTTATAGTAAACACAATGAATAATATCTATTCAGAGAGGCTCGTCTGTATTGATCGTCCTCGGACTGTGCGTGCACCTCATGTCTTCCTGCTGAGGATTCATTTCCCTTCTCTCATGAAATAAGTAAGAGTTTGGTGGGTTTTTTAACACCAAACTTTGCTCTGTTACCTTATTTCCCCTTTCTTCCACTATAGCTACACACACACACAACACACACACACACACACACGCACGCATGTACACACAATGCTCCTCTTCTCTGCTGTTTGTGCCCGGGTGTCTGGTGTCAGATCATTAGTGGACAGAATCTGAGTGAATCAGCAGTGTGATGCAGGGAGGCAGGAGAGGACAGGAAGCTTGCATATTGTTTCCCCTTTGTTAGGGAAGAAGAAAGGGACTTCAAATGTGTGCGTTAGAGGAGGAGTGCGAAGAGAAAGGGATGGCTCAAAAGAACCCACGAGAGCAGATCACACAACACTTTTTGAGGTGCTTGATGAGGTTGATAATGTTGCCTCTCTGATGAAAGCATTGTTTGTGTGTGTGTGTGTGTGTGTGTGTGTGTGTGTGTGTGTGTGTAAAGCTGGCTTCTTGCTTTCAGAGTTTTGACAGAGCATATCCTTGTGTATCTTACCTCTAATTGAATCCATCCCTCAGGGCGTCACCGCTTGTTTATATGCTGACACCATGAAGGTGTGTGTGTGTGTGTGTGTGTGTGTGTTCACGCTGAAGGCAGCGAACACTCTCTCGTTATTGTTTAATTATAGCCCACCAGCTGGGTAGAGAGAGGAAGAGAACGAGGGCAGGAGAGGAAGAGTTATTGATTGAATTAGTCAGATTATTCATATTTAATGTTTTGCTTTGTCTCCATCCTTCTGCCCAACATTTCTGTTCTGCCTTCTCCTTGATTTCTTTCTGTTAATAAATTATTTTTATTTGCTTATTAGATCTCCAACAAGCTATACATTTCATTTTCCGCCTTTAAAAAACACTCCCTTGCCTTGTTAGTGGTAGCGAAAGATGGAGTTCTTTCTGTGATCTTGATCTAGAAAAAATTGGATTTTTCTCTTTTGCTAATGTTGTTTTTCAGCTTGAATTTAGCCCATAAAGCAGTCTGGTGTCCATTATCTAGTGCAACTATTTTTAAGTCATAATATTCTGGCACTTACTCTGCTGCTGTGAGGTAACCATAAGGAACCCATTTGTAAATTGACTTCATATTTCAAGATTTCTCTGAGCATTTATCACAGTTAATGACTGTCCATGTGTTGCACTTGTCAGTGATTCTGTGAATGGTGCAATGTTAGCATTAGCTTTAGCTCCCCTTTACAAACACATAGTTGTAAACACATGTTTGAACACTTAGTCTAACCGTAATAGAGAAGAGTCATAAAGTGTACTACAAAGTGGGGGGGATGATTGTGGTTTTGTCACTCTGAGTGACATTCAAGTAGTCATGTGATCCATATTTATTGATCATAGCTGCTTCAAGCAAGGGTGCGTTTTTTTGCTGATCATTTTGTGTTTTTTAGTCTCACTTTTAGTCTGTTGGCTTGTTAGTCAGTCTGCCAGTCACTTGTCCGTCTTCCAGTTTGTCCAACTCCCCAAACCCCAACCTGTCTGTCTATTGATTATCACTGCAGCAAGATAGCGGCCTTGCTAAATAACTGACCATGTGTTGCCTTTAGTGAACCACCTGGCCCATGGCAACAAACAGTACTGATACTCAGCACCAGTATTGATGTTGACAGGTCACTGATGACAGGTTGACCGGTTATACAACCCATCATCCTTCTACTTGTTTACCATAATACTGTTTAATAGAAATAATTATATTATTTGTATTATATCTTGCCACCGTTGTGCGTCAACAGCAGTTTTCTCTCCCTGAAACTTTCACTGTCACCCCTCTCGAGCTAGAGGCCTGAGTGTCTGAGCTTTTGTTTCCTGTAATGATCCCACTCTCCATCCTGACTGATCTTTTTTAATTGCATCCCTTTGGACTCTCAGAACTTTCTGTGCGTCCTCCAGTGTGCAGCATGATCCTGTGCTGCCCTGCAGATGCAACCATCATTACCCGACTGATGCTACCGAGGTTCCTTTCGGTCACAGACTCAACTTTCCTCTGGCCTGCATTTATTATTCAATATTCCTGTTCAATACTGTATTGGAACTACCACAAAGAGTCACGCTGTAGCCCAGCAGCCCTTGGAATTACATTCAAGTTGGATGATTCGGTAGCACATGATTTATGTCCAGTGTTCAGAGACAACGCAGGAAGCAGCCTGCCCTTTGTTCAGCGAGGTATAAAGTAAAGGTTTGGAGGTGGGGGGGGGGTGGTGGTTAAGCACTGACTTTCATGCAAGCGACAGTAGTTTGCTGAACGACACAGTTCAACAACTTAAAGGGGATCTCCTGTGACTTACTACAGTACTGCAATAAAGTTGGGGGACAGTTGGGGGAAATATTTAAGCAGCAGTGACCGGGATGTCTTGGCTAGTAATGGGTCAAGCTCCAAAAGGCCTGGATCCTACACTTCCCACAGTGCACCTGGATGGTGGCTTTTGTTAGACCCTCCCTTCCTGTTAAACGGCCACATCTTTTGAACCCTACTCCCCCAGTTTCAGTCTGTTGATCTCATGCCTCCATTATTTCCCCTCGACCAACACTTTGGGTCATGACTGGTATGGTTGTATATCAACGATCCATCCATCCATCCTTGCATGGATGACCTTTGCCCTAGTGCCCTCTATTGCCAAATATAATCATTTAACACCAACAGAATAACACTGAATCTAATACCACAGGCCGCATTCTGAATTCACCTATTAAAGATTCATATCATAGCCTGAAGTTTCTTGCAAACTTTTGTACAAATATGGAGCAGAGCTGATTGAGATTCTCTGTGTTGTGTTGTGCTGTCCACTTCACATCTGTTTTCACGAATGTTATCAGATTGTCCAGCATCGTTCTCTGAAACTCCAGCAGCGCAGGAGGAAAGTTACAACTCTGGCTCTCGCTGTTGTTGTTTGTCCTGCATTCACTTTTTTTTGGTCTGGCTGTGGGGCCATGCTGACCCAGCTGCATTATGGGTCAGCGGGAATGAATGAGCAAGTGGCGGCTAATGCAATAAAAGACGGACAGCTCATTTGTCCTCACAGCCTGTGTGCACACTTTAACACACGTGCATACACAGACGAAAAGCACAGTTTTCCTTTAAGCTCTCGCTCTCTCTCTTTCACATGCACACACACACACACACACACACACACACTTGGATGACAAACAGTGTGTTCTGTGTAACATTGTTAACCAGGCTGGATGCAGGGTGCTGACTGTGAACTTGGTAGCAATCTATAATGTATGTGGGTGTGTGTGTGTATGCATGCATGCAGCCCACATATCTGTGTGTGTGTGTGGGGGTATTTATTGAAGCAGTATCAGCCTAATCTGTGTTTGATCTCATGATTGATTGGTGTCACGCAGCTCAGGCTGGCGTTTAGCCTAACCACATTAGGAATGCCCACTTCGACCCTGTAGTCAATAAACTTTACGCGCTGTGCATCATGATGTCTTCACATTCACTAACTCTATAGTCGAATACTTCATCCTCCTCTTAGTCAGCCTCCCAGTTTCGCCGCATCTGCCTCTGCTGTCTGTTTTTTTTTTTTATCTCTTTAAAATGCCTAACAATTGGAACATTTTCCAGCTCGCCTCGCTAACAGATCTTTGGTTAACAGGGTGAGATGGGAGCAATGACTGCCACTCAGAACAGCCACAGGTGGGATTTCCAACCTCCCAGATTCCTCAGTGGCTCATTTTTCCTCATAAAAATGTTTTTTTGATAGTGAATTGTTGTGGAAGAGCTAAACGTGCATCACCTTGTCAAAGGAGTGTATGAGTTTGAATGGGATAATGAGGTCACTGGAGAAAGCCTAGAGAATGCTTCTTGTTTTTTGTTGTTACTGTAAGCTTTTGACTCTTGCCATTGGCTCGCAAGCTGTTATCATCCTTCTGTTATATTCCTTGACTGTTGTTCTCTACATGGTTCGAGCGAGCGTCCATGTTGGTGATCCTGCTGAACTGCGTGACACTGGGCATGTTTCATCCCTGTGAGGACATCGACTGCGACTCTGACAGGTGCAAGATCCTGCAGGTAAGGTGGTTTTTGTTGTTACATTGTGCGTCGAATATATGGAAAATCAGAGCAGAGCAGGAGCAATATTTCATAAAAGCAGTGGGCATATGGACCTGAAGGAGTGGCATGTTGCAAGTGATAGCACAAAACTGGCAATCTGTCATTCACACCCACTTCACGGCGTGATTGGCCAGCTGTGCGGAGGAGGGTGGGTAAAGTAAGCAGGGGTTTGAACTTCTGCTTCTAGCTTTTTTTTCATTCAGACACAACTATTTCTTTCAATTGTTGATCACTTCGCTGTCAACATCTTCCAGGAGACATTATCCCATCCCATATCCCATTATTAAAATGATTTCCTCTGTCGGAAGAACTACCTTTTCGAACATAACCCAACCCCGTAGTTTAATGTGTTGTATTGGGTCCAGCTAAAAAAATAAGTTGGATCCTACATTTCCCATAATGCAACTCAATGATGTCTTTTTCAGAGACCCCCTCTGCCTGGTAAATGCCTACATCTTTCAATAATTTGGTTACAGATTTGCTAAGACTTCATTACTGTTTACTACTGTTTTCACCCCCCCTTTAAAGTGTGTTATAGTTTGTATTGTTGGCTCTGTTTCTGCTTCTGGCAAAGTACTGTTGCTATGGTTACCAGAAGTTTACTATACCTTGAACTCTTTATTGGAAACGGTGATTTAACTGTTGATTGATTGTGTTTGAGGCGTCTTGTTGAAAGAAACACCGCAGAGACAATGACAGTGGGACACATTTATCTCTAGCATTCGGGTGTCATCCTACATCTTTATTTAATAAGACAAGTACAACCCTCTGAAAGGCTTTCCAGTGGGATGAGCAAGACAAAAAGAAAAGCAAACACACACAACAAACAGGAGTTACTGAAACACTACGAGATAAAGACAACAAATGCAGAGCAATGGCTGGGAAACATCAGATGCTACAGTCTGTGTCTGTATGGCAGATAATGAGCCGGGTCACTCTGAGATACTGTGTATGGTGTGGGTACAGTTTTCTAAACCAGTGCTTCTGATGGAGAGCCGCTAAAACAATATTTTCCAGCAGGTCTGGCCTTTGCAACTTCCTCCATTTGCATTAGAAAATAAACAACAACATTGTGCGAAGGCGTTTCCATTAATTTATTGACCTCCTTTAACCTAACAAACACTAATGGAGGAACGTTGTTGTTCTCACTGTAGAACACAGAGGATAGAAAACAAATGTTTTCTGCGTCGGACGAGTGCAGTAGAATAAATGTGTTTTCTGGCGCTGTTCATCTTGTGTGGTGAAGGTATAATGTGCTTGCAAAGTGGTTCCAAATTGATTGAATCAGTTATTCTTGTCCACTGACTCAGTCAATTTGAGCAGTTTCATTCCAAAATGAAATATCTATGATTTAAAAAAGCAGAGCCTTCCTCCAAACATACACTTCCTGATATTAAAGTTAATTTACTGATCTGAAACATGTTTTTAATGTGATCATACTTTGTCATAACGATGATGCATTCTCTTCATTTTATGAAATCTAAACATTGTGTTTGAATGGAAAGGAAAGGGGGAAAGAACGGAGAGGTGAAGAGAGAAGAGGAAAGGAAAAGACAGAACATGAGAAGAAAGGAGAGGAAAAATAACACGAAAAGAGAAAAGAGGGGAAAAAACAAAAGCAGAGGAAATAGGAAATGAGAGCAAAAGAAACAAAAGGAAAAGAGAGAGGAGGAAAGAACAGGAACACAGAAAAAAAAGGGAAGAACAGGGACAAAAAGGATAGGAGGAAAGGAAAGAGGAAGGAAAAGATGGAGGGAAATGAAATGGGAGTAAACAGGAGGAGAGGGAATGAAAGGATAGGAAACAAAATGAGAGCAAAAGAAAAGAATGGACATGAAGTAATAATAGAGGTGAATATAGAAGGTGCATTTGGAGAATAGGATGGTCTGAGATGAAAAAAGAAATAGGAAGAGGTTTTGAGTCTGCTGTTGCTAGGGCAGCCCGAGCCTGTCGACTCCCTCCATCTCTCTGCTCGGGGATACGAGATGTGATTAAATTCAGTGGCTCTGCTCTCCAATCCACAGCACAGAGGTTAAATGCATTCTCATTAATTCCTCACTTCCTCCATTTCAATCTGCCCCATCACTCTTCTCACTGGTATGTCCAGAGACCGTAACCCTGCGATCTTGCATGCTCTTGTCTGTCTTGTCCGTCTCACTCTCTCTGGAACAAACCAGTTCTCTCACGTCCTCTCTTTCCCACTCTATATGTCCCTCCTTACTTCTCGTCTTTTTGTTTTTATTTTCAGCGAGAGCCTAGTTTGACTGCACAACATCTATCAAGTAAAATGTTTACCACAATGCATGCTTTTCGAAATGATTTTGATAGCACAGTATAGCGGTAACAGTAAGACAATAGGCCATGTGGTGGGACTTGTTTAATTTAGTCTGGTTTATTCTGCGTGCAGCCCAGACAGAGCCTCAACTAAAACAGAAATAGGACTTGTTTGTACTTGTTCTTGTGAAAAAACACAAACAAATAAATGTTACAGCCCCACTGAGCCGACGTGTGAAAAATCATCTTGTGTGGTTCGTCTTTATTCCACCTCCCTAACCTTAAAACAACCCTTTAGTGGGTAGCTAAAAGTTGTAAATGTCGCTATGTTTTTGACTTTGTCCAAAATACTGTAACCCAGGTTACTCTTAGCCGTAACTAACTTTTTCAGTAGAAAATATATTTTGGTGCTGTCTTTATATTTTGGATAATATCACCTGTGAGAGTAAATTATGTAGAACATGTTCATGCTCAGGTTGTAAAGGGTTAACTAGATAGTTACCGGATCCCAAAAAACTTTAATGTCTGTGTATCACTCAAAACAATTACTTACAGTTAGAAATACACAAAAATATATACATGCTATATGTTCCTTTTATTATGAATTAAATGATGTCAACCCCCCATAAAGATCAGTAAAATAATGTAATGTACCAAAATTCTCTCAGTTCAGGGCTGTGCTAAACATAGCTGCGCTAGCATCAGTGCTAATGAGGGAGCTCAGCCAGGCCTTTCAATGGCTCTCCAAATGAGGCCTCATCTCCTGACACGGCTAATGGCTACTGTAATGGTCGCTGCGTAGCTGCAGGGCAGCACGACAGAAAGATGACCTGTTCTTTATGTGTCAGCCTTGTTGAAGGGTTTCTCTGAGGCATCATGAACAATTATTTGTTTTAATCACACTTGAAAGTCGTTTAAAATTCACTTGTTAACCACAGTCGACCACATTTTTAGCTATGCTTAAAAAAACTAATGACATTCCCATCAGCCTCAGCTGTACTTTGTGTTTAGTGCTAATAAGCAAATGTTAAAATGCTAAACTAAGACTGAACATGGTAAGCGTTTACCTGCTGCATGTTAGCATTGTCATTGGGAGCGTGTTATCATGCTAATGGTAGCATTCGCTTAAAGTACCGCTGTGCCTAAGTACAGCCTCCTAGAACTGTTAGCAAGGCTGTGGCCCTTTTGGGGCCGATATTGATCACAATATTTGAGACATAACCCTATATATCTAAGCAACAGCATAAACATTCTTGGTAAAGTTATTTATCAGCCAACAGTATATATGTGATATGTTAAACTGTATCCTCTGGGCTCAGATTGAAACACATCAGTATGGAAAATAATATAAAATAGTCGTTTCTGTGGTATATCCCTTTTCTAACACTTAAACCCAGTTGATAAACAAACCTGGACACAATACAGATACAGAAGAACACTCCAGATAAGAATGAAAAAAAGGAAGGATAAGTGATGATTTTGCTAACCCAGTAGCTTCAAAGAAATATCAAACTCTGGCTGTAATGTAGCAGCGTCAGTGTAAAGGATTGTGTCTTTATTTCCCCGAAGGACAGATTTCAATGGAACACTCCCTCTGAATTTCTACAGCAAACACTTAACCTTCCGTCATCCCCCCGCAGCTACAGCACAAAACGATGTCTGCGGAAAGCTAATCAATTCAGCGCCGATACAGCGGGAACGCTGGGTTACAGAAAGACACACGGAAGAACGAGAGAGAGAGAGAGAATGGGGGAGAGGAGCTGGCAGACTGAGGAAGCCATGGATTCAAATCCTGTGATGAGATGGAGCTTCTGACATTTTGCGTAGAGCCAGTTGCTCTATGAAACTGCAGCAGGAGCTTTCAGGCCTGAGTGGAACACACACACACACACACACACACACACTGGTTCAGCCTGGCATGGAGGATGAAGAAACGTCACATCTCGTGTGCGCCACCTCTCCTGTGAATGATGGTGATTGAGCTGAAAAGTCTCACAATATTATCTCCCTCCACCTGTGAGGAGTGCATCTCAACAGAATGCCAGATTACAGTTAGCCTGCCCTATTGTCCTCGCCACATGATGCATACACGGCCTTCATCGGCACGTATGGCTGTCCGCCTGCCTGTCTTAAGTGTGTGTGTGTGTGTGTGTGATGAAAGCATCTGACCCCTGTCATAATAGCATTCAGACTTATGACAGGCAGAATTAGCATACATAGTGGCTGAGATTTATTTTCGGGAGAGGTGGCAGGGAAATGTTTTCGCAGAATGGATGGCATCTGTTTCGAGCCAAAAAAAGAAGAATGTAACTTATACGTTTATACACACAACTTTACATCCTATCTGTTAGGGTGCCCTTTAGTTAAGCGTGGGGACAAACACGGCAGTCATCAAGGAAAGGCCGGTTTATTTTCTGGGATCTGAGAGATATGGTCTGTGTGTCTTTCCATGTAAGTACAGAATAAATGTGACGTTTGGGGCTAGCTTTAGCCAAACAGACAAAGAAAACAGCACAAGAACAGAAACACTAACTTAACTCCACGGAAGAATTCACTGGCTATTTGAAAAACCTGCTCAATTAACTGCTTTATTAATCATTAAAAAGTCATTGTATAATGCTTTATAGTTCAGTTATAAGTCATTAAATAACAAACTTCCATTGCCATGTTATGAGATGGACGTATGACTACCTACTTTCATCACATTTTACTTGTCTGGGAAATGAATCCCAGCTCACATCCTGTCTAGCGAGGTCAGAGGTCGGGGTCAGCTGCAGCACAACACACCAAGGAACTTGTAGGCTTTCATGGTCCTGCTGATGGGCTCTTTAGCAGGGCAAACAATTGGCGTTGACTTCCTTCTCCTTGAAAGACTTTTAACCAATAACCCCCCCTTGCATCGACTGGCTGTGTGGATATTCAACCACAGCAGCCTGTGCTGAGTCTGAATCATGTGCAGGGATGTTTCTGATCCGCAGATCTTGATTGTTTGTCCAGAGCCATACTGTATCTAATAACTGCTTTGACACTTGTGAGTGAGCGAGCCGTGCCGTGTCGTTAGGGACTGTTTTAAGTGCACTCAACATTAGTGATTAAGAGCACTTAGAACATAAAGGCTCCGTTCAGGAGGTGATGAGAGGGCGTGTAATGTTGGCACTCGCTCGACGCATTGATAACACAACACAGCTTGCTGATGTCTGTGTGCCTGGTGGACACGTGTGTTTACACTTGTTCTCAGGCAATGCGTGAAGCAACATGGGTGTTCACACACGCACACACGCAGGCCTAAATTCACATGGAGAGTTATGTTTAATGTGTGCCTGTAATTGTGTTTGAGAGATGGACATTCAGAAGCACATAATCTCTCTCACACACACACACACACACACACACACACAAAAAGTTGTTATAAGCAAACACGTGAACAATTACACATACCGTATACACACAAGCATGCACACAGTCAGTCACATTAAAATACACACACACGCACGCACACACACTCGCACTGCAGCTGAGATACTGTGGGAGACATATTCACAGTAACAGGGGAGTGATACGGCCTTCCCTGGGAGAGAGACTGAGGCAGTGGGAGAAGTAGATAAGAGGAAGATAAAGATGGGAGAGATGGAAGTTGGTGGTAGACGGGAGGAGGAGGAGGAGGAGGAGGAATGCCAGTAGCTCACATACAGCAGGAATCCCATCCAGCTGCTACTGCAGGAAGACAAGAGTTGGAGAGCAGATAAGGATGGCAGAAGGCAAAAGACATAAGTGTGTACCCCACTACTTATTTTTCTTTATTGGAATAAAAGTTTAATAGTTATATAATATTATTATTATGAGTATTGTTGTTGTTATTATTATAATAAATTAAACAACATTATCATTAGCATATGCATTCTTTTTGTCTCATTCATAAAGCTGCTAGGCATGGCTCTGTTTTATCAATCTCAATCATGGCGGAACTGGGCACATGCACACAAGCCAGATTTCCACTCCCACAGTTAGCAATCAATGTAGAAACACCCTCAGACATTAGTTTGCGTATCAATACACGCTACCATTTTGCACGGCCATGGTTTTATATAGCGCCCACACCACTATTTCATCACATGTATCATCGCCGTGATATCTCCATCATCATTATTATGTCCGAAGGATGATCAGTGAATCTGTGGAGCTCATATTGAAACATAACCACCTTAAAGTGTGATAGACCAGCGAGGAGTCATACAAAAAAGATAGTGACAGTTTATTTGCTTTAATCAATATTTGTATATCAACATTGACTCTAATGACTATGGCATATAAAATATTTGCTAGCAGTGGAAACATTATACAACTCTGCAGCTCTACTTTGAACTCACCAGACAAGTTAGCTTATTAGCTAGTGGAAAAAAGTCCAACATTTAGCAGAGAAAGAACCAGAAAAGTTTCTCAGGTATTAAAGGGGCCAAAGCAAAGGAGTCTGTATTTATATATAAATACACAAGTATACAATACAGTATGCAATTAAGAAGATAAATCCCATCACTGAGCCATTGTTAATGTTCTAACACCTGTGCTCTTCCTACTGTGACAGGTCAACATGTCTGCTGTAAAAAGGGCCTTTAATGTGGAACATTTGGATAAATGTTAATACATTTTGCCCTCAGTGATTAATTCCGTATCCACACTTTATGGTATGAAGCTTTCACGAATGTTGGCACCGTATAAACAGCCAGCGTCTGGTAAGTCTTTACACGGTTCGTCTGGTGCACAGGAAGTGAAGGCTTTTCCATTTCTGGCAGCGGTAACTGGTTTGTTTGGAATAAATATAGAAGGATAAGCAGTGCTACCTGCCACCTACACACAATCAAAAGACAAAGGCTTTACAGTACTGCCAACACTGCTTCATTGACAAACAATATCTGAGAGATGCAGTGCTAAACCGCTGCAGCAAAAAACACAATAAGCGATAGCAATACATGCAAAACCTGAATGAAAAGCAGTTTTTTCTGAGTTATGGTGTGCCCATTAAAGGGTTTCAGTTGGCCAAAGAATATTGCATGAGCTCTCTTACATTATCTGATTCACAACTTCATTTTGCATCTACAGTAATTTTTCCGATTCACCCCTCACTGTTTCAGAGAATTTAGATTGGATTGACACACCACAAGTTCTCTGTTGTCTATTCTTGGCCTATTTCACACTTTTGTGACTGTCACGCCGAGCGAAAGCCGATTCCGTGAGGCTTGTCTGAAGTGGGATTAGGCTGGTTGATATAACGTAATTAACTTTTTAGTTTTGTTTTCACATAATATGAAAGTCTCATTATTCTTTGGAGATACTCCAAAAGTTGCAGAAAATGTTCCAGTGGAGTGAAAATATTCTGCCCCCGAAAGTGTCTTCACAGGGAGAGAGAGCAGTGGAGGATAGAAATTAGGGATTGTGTGAGCAGTTAGCCGTTCAGCACAGGTCACTTGTGTCTATTCCCTCTGAGGCAGGCGAGTGTGTGTGTGTGTGTGTGTGTGTGTGTGTTAGGCTTCTCTGGTCTAAATGTGGATGTACAGCCAGTGAACCATGGTGACAATATACACACACAGACGCACACACATTTCCATTTTGGTAAATTGTCTGCTCGGTATCATCAGTGTCAGGAGACCGTAACAGGTGATTGATGTGGTGTCTACAGTGCTTTCCTTGTATGTTTAGATATTAAATCCAATCTAGGTTCATAAGAATCCTGTAACATTTTTCACGCTCCACTCATGTGTTGTACACGTTTCTGGGGGAATCAATATCCTGTTTGCAGAGGCTGTATTTCCATGTGCTGCTACACCAGTATGCTCCACTGGGAATGCCTCAAGCCAACACGTCCTGTTGAATTTAAAACTCAGTTGTGCATAGAGTGTATTTGTGCTTGTTTGGAGTAAAAACAGTAGGGAAGGTTGAGCTGGCTGACATCAGCTCAATGTCAATTTATCAAGAGTCCCTAAAGGCTTGGGCCCATATTGTACACTCCACATCCCAAAGGTGCTTTATTGGACTGAGATCTGGTGACTGTGGAGGCCATTTGAGTACAGCGAACTCAATGTCATGTTCAAGAAACCAGTTTGAGATGATCTGAGATGATGGCGTGTTATTCTGCTGGAAATAGCCATCAGAAGATGGTACACTGTGGTCATAAAGGGATGGACATGTTCAGCAGCAATACTCAGGTGGACTGTGGTGTTTAAACTATGCTCACTTGGTACTAGCAGCCTGAACCGTTGATACAAGGCAGGATGGATCCATGCATGCAGGCAACTTTTTTCCAACCTTCTTCTTGTCCAGTTTTGGTGAGCCCGTGCGAACTGTAGTTGCTGCTGTAGCGCATCTGCTTCAAGGTTCCACGTGTTGTGCATTCAGAGATGCTCTTCTGCAGACCTCGGTCGTAACAAGTGGTTATTTGAGTTACTGTAGTTGTAGTTGCCTATTCTATCAGCTCGAACCAGTCTGGACATCTTCTCTCACCGCCAACAAGGCGTTTTTGTCCACAAAACTGCCGCTCACTGGATATTTTCTCCTTTTCATGCGATTCTCTGTAAACTCTAGAGACGGTTGCGTTAACAAGCAGTTAAACAGGTGTACCTAATAAAGTGGCTGGTGCGTTGTATGTGTTGCAGTATGCACGTACTGTATGTGTTGATGCATGTGTTTTCTAATTAGTGTGCAGATGTGTGTGTGTGTGTGTGTGTGTTTGTGTGACTGTAAAGATATTGTCCCCATCACCTCGAGTCTTAAGAGGGTTTCTTATATTATGAGCTCTGCAGGCATTCAGGCTTTAGCTAATGCAAAATAGATGAGTAATTACTCCCCAGCAGAGACAAGCGTAGAGGCTCCTTCATCAAACAAAACAGAACAGAGATAGGAGGATGGTGTATTAGAGGAGAAAGCAATGCAGTCATTTTATGCTCAGCATGGTCATAAACATTTCTGCTCTAACGCTTCTTCTCTCTCAGTCATGCATCTTGGGTTGTAACATCTGCCAATAGTTGGATTCTCTGCTTATTTTTCCAAATGTCTGTCAGTGTGCCCTGTTATCTATTGTGCAAGGTCCCTGTGTGCAAAGCATCTTTTGAAGAGCTGATTACTAACAAGGGCAAGGTGCTTCCCTGGTCGCCCAACAGAGCTTATATCCAGCCCTTAAAGGGCAACTCCAGTATTTTTACAAATATGGATTCCAAAGGACGAGTTGGCTGCAACATGACCCTTTGGGGCAAATGCGCCCGTGGAGAGTAGGTCCACTAACAGTGTTTGTTTTTGTCATTGACAGGCTCATATTGTTATTCTAAGTGTCTGTTAAAGAGTAAGATCCTTTTTGTTTAACCTGGAACAGAAGTCTTGCTGTCTCCCAAGAGGATGCATTGTTGTTGTTGTTGTTGTAGCTCTTGTATGTGTATGTAATGTGGTTGAATTGCAGCACTTTCAAAGTAATAAATTAAAAGTTACATGTAACCAATTTGGAAATATTTTCTCTTTTCCTGTGTCATCGCTGATTATGTGAACAAATGTTAAATGGTTCGGCTGTGACTTAACCATGGTGCAGTTCTTCTGTTGTGCTTGTAATAATGTTATGGTATTTCTACTGGCGGTGCTTACATGATGACATGCATATCAGTGTATCAGTTGTCATGTACTACTGGCATAGAAACGTCTGTTCCAGCGTTAAAACAGATTGAATTTAGATCAAACACTAAACACAATGTTTTTTTCTTCTACCTTTTCCTTTGGGGGATTACGCATCACTGGGCAATCTGCTCAGAGGCTCTTTTGCCTCTTTGGAGTAAATGTGTGGTGTGTGAAAACATCTGGAGTGATGCATGGTCAATATTAGGGAATTAACCTGGGGCAGCTGTTTGCTGCTCTTTTGTTGAGTAAAATCTTTCGGGCTTTCTAGACATGCTACATGAATGCTCTACTAAGATGGGACAGATGAGAACTTTGAAGTTGTGTACACACACACACACACACACACATACATACAAACATACATTCCCGTGTGAACCTCTACATTTTACTTACAGTGAACTTTAGAGCAGCGAGAGGCTAGCTTCCGACTGAGCTAACAGGATTTGATATATTTATACATTTCTCTGTTCATGTTTGGATGACTCATCTACCAGTGGGTGTCCTGTGCCTTGATCTCTTTCCAGAATTTATATTTAATTTTTTGACTTTGAGCTGGATTTTTCCCTCCTCATCTCCGATTCCTTTTCTTCTGCCTTTTAAATGTTATTCATTGATTTTCATATTTCAAGAATTGAGGTTGTCTTGTCCGACTCCCATCCGCTTGTCTTCTGATTATGATTTGGAGGGCTGTGTCTCAGTCAGACGGCCAGACAGACTGTAATGAGGGCAGGAGTACTGATTAGTGCAATGACTGGCTTGTTTCAGGTTATTACATTGCATGCTCTGGATCGGAAGCGGATTTATCACTTGAGTCTCACTTAAGGCAGCAAGGTGGCCAAACCATTATTAGGCCAGATGACCCATGTTGTTGGCAAGCATCTGGCTTACTGAAGTGTCCCTGAGCAAGACACTCAATCCTTTGCTGCAGGGAGGTTGTGATCTTTCTTCTCTCTTCTTTTCTCTTTCCGCCCTCTACAGGGAGCCTGACCTCCTGACAGCAGGGCAAAGAGAAAAGAGGATTCCTCTGCAGGAATTAATAAAGTATCACATTACTGTCAAGGGTTCTCAGTGGGCTATTTTTAAACATCAAATATGACTGATACTGCAGCCTGAATAATGCATCAGTATGGCTGAAATTACTAGCCGATTTCATAGATATTCATATATGTACAGTATATCTGCCATATACTCTATGTTAAACATAAATAAATAACATGAATGTAGATAAATAAGAGGAAACTGGGGCTAAGAAAAGCAAAGATTTGTTCATTATTGACCTTATAAATAATAAAAAATAACATTTTTGACTTTGATTTTTAGCCACATTGTTGCATTATAGGTCTTGTGGTTGGTTGGTCCAGCGCTTTGGTTCAGACTGAAATATTCCAACATCTATTGGATGGATTGAGAGGATGAAACCTACAAAGTTTTCACATAAGCAATAAAAAGGTATTGGCACAACATTTTGTGCAGGCATTCAGGGTTCCCAGACGATGCATTCTGACTTTTCTAGCACAAACATGAGGTTGGCATCTGTGGTTTCGTATTAAATTACTCAAGAACTATTGGATGGATTTCCTTGACATTTGGTGGAGACATTTGTGTTCCCCTCAGGATGATTTGTTGTATCTTTGGTGATCCTCTGACTTTTTAATCTAACAACATCATCCATTACTTTGGTGCATGGCCAGATACCTGCAAAACTAACGACCATCAACCTCAGCTGTACTTTGTGTTCAATGCTAATTGGCAAATGTTAATGCTAACAAAATGCTAAAATGCTTACAAAAAGCAGAATTAGATGGAGAACATGGTAAACATCAGCATGTTAGCATTGTCGACATTAGCATTTAGCTAATGTTGTTTTTGTTAGAAAGGGGACTTTGATCAATATAAGTGATTGCCTCTCTCATATCAAGGTTAGTGGTTCTTAAATGGGGGACTGTAAAGCAGTTACTGTACAGCCCAGTTTGCAGCCTTCTTTACTGCACATAATGATGCTAACTGGTATTTTCTCTTTCTGTAGGACTTTGATGACTTCATCTTTGCATTCTTTGCCATTGAGATGGTGATCAAGATGGTGGCTCTGGGGATTTTTGGCAAGAAGTGTTACCTTGGAGACACGTGGAACCGCTTGGACTTCTTCATAGTAGTGGCTGGGTGAGTTACGCAATTACACACACAAGCACACGCACACAAACACACAGGTGGCCAAGCATAACCATGCATAAACACTGGAGGCTTGCACAAGAAGCAGTATACACACACACACACATGCAACACATTTGCGTAGTAATCAATCTGTAAGTCAGGATTTGAGAATGCAGGGACAGATTCACGAACAAGGACAGAATCAAGAGTGTAATAGATGTTTTGAGCCTGTAAATGTGACCGTGTCACTAGATTCCAACAAGCTGCAGGTTGTTTTTTTTTGTTTGCTGCCCTCAGACCAGATCAAATGACATTGAATTTGCATGAACCTGTTAAAACCAGTCCTCTAAGTGACATCAGGCTACTTCCCCGAGCGCTCCACTGGGTTTGTCATTAAATAAATTGTCCCTAAATGTCCCTTAAGAGCCTTTTAACCAGAAATTGGTAGCAAGCACTCGCTTAAATTCTTAAGTGTTCAGGATCTGTCAAGCAGCTGAGAGTGAGATCAGATTTTTATATGAGCAAATGCAAATTACGCTTAAAAAAATAAATAAAATGTGTTCCCTTTCTTCACTTGTACATTTTATTACTTTGCTGGCAGATTGAAAATATTTAGTGCTTAACAACTTCCATAACACAGATGCACACACACATGCACGTGAATGCCGTGGCACGCAATATACTTGCAAACAAAGACATGTGTATGTGGACGCATACATGTTAACAGACATCCTATGCACACACATAGATGCATATAGTATACGACCACAGTGGGCACAGAAACTTTCACTGTTGCACACATACACTGATGCACACACCATGTAATTTGATTAAACATGTTACAGAACATAGCCTGCTGGTTTTGGTCTGACATTTTCATCACACTACGTCCCCTGCTGGTTTTTAATGCCATCCTTCTGCCACGGCTTCTGTTGTCCATCAGTGGGAACAGGGCACATTTCCCTCTGTGCGTGTGTGTCACTATGTGTGTGTGTGTGTGTGTGTCAAAGTGTGTGCGACGTCCTTCAGCAGCAGAGATGAGACACATTTCACCTACTTTAATGCAGTAACACACCTGTTAAGCATTGCTCTGAGCAGCACCTGTTTTCTGCAGTCGAAGCTCTTTTCTTTATCAGCCCTCATTCATTGAATTCCTCCACTCTCTTTATATCTCCTGCATCTTACATCTGATCTGAGTGGAAACTGATCCAGTGCCAGAGCATCACAAGATGGGAAATACCTAATGTCTGACATTCAGGCACTAATCTTCCAACCTAAAGTGAATTTAAATGAAAACAGTTGTGACGTTTATTGAAGGAGGACAGTACAGCTAAGATAAATGGAGATGTTCTACTTAGATGTATACAAATGAACTGGGTCATTGCAGCAGAGCAGGATAGGATATGCAGAAGGGATAATCATGAGATGGACTATTACTGTATGGAATTTCATAATAAAACATGGTAGCATAAGAAAAACCCGTTCATTTCATGTATTGCATTTTTAAATTAGAGTTCTAATTCTAGTTCTCTAGTATGACTTTATTAACTTTATTTCTTTATCTATTTTTGATTATTATTTTATGTGCATTTATGATTTTACTTATTTCATAAATTAATTCAAATGCCGCATGTAGTCGGCTACATTCTGTGTGAATATCACACCACGTGCAACTCACAGTTCTTGTGTTTAACTAATCTGCCAATATTGTTTAGCGCTCAGTGCCGGTGACAGTTTCCCAGAGCCCATGGTGACATATTTAAATTGCTTGTTTTGGTTGTAACAGACTGATCAACGGTTTGTAGTGACATGTGAACAGAAATACTGTATGTACGTGCAGAAACATGCACATGCTTGGGATTTATCTTTCTAACATTAAAGCAAAGGGTAGGAGATAATGGTCTGTGTTAGCATGAGTCTAGACTGGGACTCTGCAACCTTTTCCATGATGCGAGTCCATTTACAAAGATGCAGAACTGCCGGTGAGCCAGTGACATTTTTTATCAATTTATGCCGCGATCGTTAGTTACACTGTGATTGGAAGTTTGACCTTGTTTACAATAGGCCTATTATTAGCGCATTAGCCCTCTCTCAGTCACTAGTCGCCATATACAAAGCCAAGTTGTGATGTAGGCTAATAACTGTAAAATGAAGACTGGGCTCACCCCACAGTGCGATCCCTCTCCCTGCCCTTTGCTGCTCATGTCTGGTCTGTGTGTTGATACTTTGAGGTCTGTTACGGTCTGTTGTCCACCGACAGTTTGCTGGATGTGTACGTTTTCTAAAATTCCAGTCATGCGCCTCTTGTGGATTAGTTTGGTGACTATGCTTTTATTTGCCAACTTGACAGTAAGCGAACACAGTTAATTCTGGCAAACATGTCCATTCCTGCGTCATGACAGAATACAAATCATGCAGTATTTATTTTGTGGTAGATGCGCAAGGAGATGTGATTAACTCATCACCCTGGTTTAATCTGTTCTAAATTAATTTAGCAGCTTGTCATTATAGAAACAAAGTACTGACATGTGTCAGTATTGTAGGATTAGCT
Organism: Nannoperca australis; assembly: GCA_036023655.1. Taxonomy (NCBI): domain Eukaryota; kingdom Metazoa; phylum Chordata; class Actinopteri; order Centrarchiformes; family Percichthyidae; genus Nannoperca; species Nannoperca australis. The sequence goes on from JAVQJD010075847.1 coordinate 21,960, forward strand.
CACTATGCATGTCATAGGTTGCAGACACCTGGACTAACTGAATGTTCGTCTCTGGAAATATGTAAACGCAAACTATATATATATATAATTCTTTTTTCAGAGATGTAGACATTTAATCCTAGCTCCTGCTAGTGTTATATTTTGCTCTTTACTCTGTGATAACTGTGTAGAAATGTCATTGAAATAATGAAAATAATAAATAATTTAGTGTGTGTGTGTGTGTATCAGAGTGTGAACAATATGGAGACTGACAGAAAACATGGCACGAGAAATTAACTATTTCTATGTCTGTATCTGCTGACGTCTGCGTGTATGTTGGCTTACATCTGAGAGTGTAGGTGAAGGTGTGATCGTGTGTGTGTGTGTGTGTGTGTGTGTGTGTGTGTGTGTGTGTGTGTGGGAGTGTGTGTGTGTGTTAATATGTTTTGGTGTTTCCATGTTGTATGTGTGTTGCCATTTCTGAACAAATGAAAAGAAAATCTCATCTGTACGGAGAGCCCCCAGCCATACAGAGACAATGGTAACCTAGGTAACGGCTGGTCGTAGAGCATTTGATATATCCTGGCAACAGTTGTTAAGTCTGCGGAGGAAGGCTCTGATGAACTGTTTGTTTCTTTCCGAGACGATAATTACAGCTAAGCTGCTTTTTCAGCAGGTCTGCGCTCTCTCCTCCTAATCACCTCTCTGTCAGGAGGCAGACAGAACGGAGTGATGGAGGGAAACAGGTGGAGTGTGGAGTGAGAGGGAGACAGGAGGCAGGGAGGTTTTGGCTGGTAAATGGTGGAGGGGAGTGCATGATGGATTTACTGCTGCATTTAACTGCAGATAGTAGTTTCCTACTTGAAAAGAAAGTTGGTGTGCGTTTTCTGCTGGTAGATGAAAACTCACATAGGATAAATTACATTTTAATTTCACAAAAAAAAGAAGTCATAAGTCATTTTGCGATTGCATGACTGGAAATGCCCTCAAAACACCTGATATTTCATTTGCGGTTGACTGTGTGATGCTTGGTTTGCTCTCAGCCGTGAACTCAGATGCATCACTCCTCAGCTGCACAAGTGTGAAGTGTGAAAAAGCCGGTGACAGCATCACGCGGTGCGAGTAGACAAATTCACACAGGCTGCTTGATGGCTTCAGATGACTTGTGCTAACGCTTCCAAGTTGTTTGTTTCACCTGTCAAATTGTTCAAAGTCTTTCCGTGCTTGATGTGAGAGAATAGGCAATAGCCAACCCCTTCTGTACGTAGAATCCTGAACCAAGACAGGTGTGGGTTTAATTAATAAAGTTCTCTGTCTTAGTTTTTGTGTGCTGTCCAAGTCCATCCCAAAAAGAAGTCTAAGAGGACACAGGAGGCCATTTCGTCTTCAGACCAACTTCCTGCTTTAATTATCACTTATACTTTATGTATTTTTGTGTGCAGTTATTTTTCTGCGCAATGAGGAATCATTTTAGATCTGTCAGGTGGGCTTACTTTTGGTTAAACCCTTCAAATATAGTGGTTTAGCTACTCTGGCTAAAATATTAGATTGTTTAAACATGTCTGCTCTTTTCTTGGCTCGTCAGACTTCACTGTAGTGATGCTGTCGACGTGTTCCCACGACTCAGTAATGTCTCCTGCGACTATAATGTTATCAAAACTGATAGACGTGAGTTGTATTAACTGGAGTTCTCCTTTACTGTACCAGACAACGTAACACGCCTAACAAACCAAGTGCAGTCAGCATAATGAATCTGCCACTCTGACTGCTCTGCAGCCTTGTCTGTTATCTGTGTCGTCAGCTCTGTCTCTGAATGCATGAAAAGCCAAAAGTAACTTTTTTTTATTGTTCAAGGTCAGTTCCCTGATTGAAGCCACAGGCTGAAACCCCAAAATATAATTTGACTTGGCACATCTTATCACGGGTTATGAAATGAAAAATATTCGGCTGCAGAGTTACAGTACAGCAGTTTTTTTCTAATGCAAAATATAAAGTCTATTTCATAAGAACTGAATGTTCCCAAGCATAAGTAAACTATCTTACATTTTTAGACTCAGTTCTAGATTGAATGACGTGTTTTCATTTATTTATGTATTTATTTATTGATTGGCGCAGTGGAGCCCCAGTCGATAGCCGAAGGAGTCTAAATAACAGAGTGTACCAGCACTTACTGCTGCATACTGGGTTTCCCATCCATAGTCCATCGATCTGACTTAACACTCTCTCTGTGGCTGGATTACTCCTGGAGAGAGAGTGAAAGGATAATTGAGGATGGAGAGGGGGAGTGAGGAGGGAACAGGAGGACGGGCGATGGATTGACAGAGAAAGGCAGAGGCAGAGAAGCTGAGGCAGTCGGGTCGATTGCTTCGTTGGACTCCCTCTTTATGTAATCAGGTCAGATGTTTCAGGACAGACATCCCGGATGAAAATACTCATTTTGGTTTTATTTGTCAGTTTGGATAATAACATGTTGCTGCTGTATATTTCATTAGCTATAAAAAAGTTAGCAAATGTATCCAGTACTTCTGTATATCTGTATAGCACTGTATACATACCTCAGTATAAGCAAGAGAATACGTTTGTGAAGGTTTCACGCCATGGCCATAAGGGACACTTGACTCTGATTGGCTGCAGGGTGTACATTACTTTCAGGTATAATCCTCGTTAAGATGTTAACATTTCTCCAGTAAAGTAAGTTTATAGGAAGTTGGCTCTAACTGGCACAAAGTGGAGACCCATCTTCTTGACCATGGTCACAGTTATTTAAGGTATCACCATTCATTTTACCATGATATATTGATATTTAAAATGCAGGCTTAGCACCTTTAAATGTCTTTAAATATTCAACACATCCTCTTGGATTTCAGACCTGTGATTGAGTCACACCAGAGGAGGTGAGGGTAAAGCACTGAACCCAGTCTCTATGTGATTTATTGATGACACTTTGGATGGGCTCCAGCACAGATTATGGGACAGTGGTAGGAGGAAAGAGTATGAGGATGGCGGCGGAAAGGCGAGGTTGGTAGAGATGTCGAGAGGAAGGGAGGATACTGTTAGAGGGGCAGGTAGGGAGAGAAACTTGGTATAGTAAAAAGTTCCCAAACAGGTTTATTTCTGTGTGGTGGAGGAGAAAAACCAGGAGTGGTCCGAGACAGGGCAGAAAGCGCCTCATTGTGGAGGTCCAGGCAGACGAGGTGGAGCAGGCTGAACGGTGGAGTGGAAGCCGAGCAGCAGGAGTAGGTCCATGTAAACCGAGCAGGCAGGGCAGGACAGATAGTTTGTAACGTAGTGTGGGAGTTAAAGGGATTGCACCACACAAGGAAGTTACAAGATAGAAAGGAACCTTTTATTTCATTACTGGGATCACGTTGACTTTATATCCCTTTGCATTTATAATGACGATGACATGGAGCTTTGGTATTGTGCTGCACAAGGGCACAACTGTAATGTTCTACTGCATTCATTTGAAAGTAATGTTGAACTATTCCTTTAATTTAAAAGCAGAGTCAGCTAGAGAGAGAGAGAGAGAGAGAGAGATGTTGCAGAGAGAGAGAGGACACAGACAAGGATACAGCATCCATGAACAATGATGGCCATTAAACAAACTGTCCGCTGTCAAGAGTCCTCTGTGCCTCACTCTGTGAGCTCGCACTGGACAGCATCAGGACTGGACTGCTGTATTTCCTTGTCCTGGGTGTCCTTATCAACCTAGGTTCTCCTCAATTAGGTAGATTATCTCCCCAATACAAGAGGGTCAGCAGCCCAGCCATAGATTGTCAGTCAGAGGGAAGGAGGGAGGGAGCGTGGGAGGACGGGGATGCTACAGAGATAGAAGGTAAAGATTAAGATGAAGGTTTTAAAGCTTCACAAGGACACATTTGCATGCAAAACGGTGCCTGTATTACTGTATATTACCAAGCAAAATGATGTGGTAATAGAGAAGAGCCTCCTGCAGCCTCTGTTGACTCACCCTGTGTTCCCAAATGAAATCTGCTTTCATTAATCAGTGGCGGGAAACCCTCTCCGTGCACAGAAAGTGAAAACGCAAAGAGTGCAAGCGTTCATCCACTGAATGGACTCACCTGTGTTATGTTATTCTTCTGTCTGTCTCATTACCAAGAATGTGGGTTAAAATTAAATGATTAGGTAATCATGAAATTGCCATGCTTTCCAAAATAAAATACTGTTTATGCCAAAATACTGAAAAACAGCCAAACGTCTTCAGTTTCAGAGTTAGTCGCAATGCAGCGCTTGCTACTGTTCGTAATTTACCGTGAGCACACGGCAGTAATCCGTTCTCTCATCCGGACTTTGGCAGCTGGATAGTCAGACGACACCGAGATATTATGGGATTCAGTTCCAGTGACAATGATGCCCGTGCTTGCTCTTTTGCTATTGTGATCACTGACGAGATTTGAAAACAAAATGTTAATTTCTGCAAAGTACTGACATCATGTTACAGGATTTTGTGGGTATTGAGGCTCAGAGTTGAATCCTGTTATACAGACCGGCCTGTGCAGCTCCCAGAAAGAAAAGGAGGACAAAATAGGGTTTTCAAAATGGATGAGCTACGTTTTGTAAGTTCTGTAGAAGCTAATGATGTAATAAAATGTAAGAAACAAGAAAATCTTCATGGGTACGAGTATTTTGTAGGCTTTTTACATTTGACACAGCATTCAAGAGTATAGACATAAATGGGCCATTGGCTTTCAGGTAGCATCCTAATGATGGTATTTAATTATTATAAAAGCTAATAAAGCTAATAAAATAATACTTTCAGTTAAAGCTTCTCTTATGTGTTGCAGAAAACTATCACTGACACTAAGTTTGACATTGATAGTCCGTATTTAAAGAGCACTTTGCTAAATGAAAAGTTGTTGTATTTTGATTGATTGCAAGTCGTCGAGGTATCAAGTCCTGCAGTTGTCAAAAGAAACCTTGTTTGTTGAGTTTGGCTTTGTTGACCTGGGAACATTTGAATTGGATAATTTTATATGCCGGAAATGCCCAGTGAGTGAAGCATTTTTGAAGACATAGCTTGCAACGATTACTAAATAATGAGTTTCCTGGAGGAAATGACAATAAGCACAAAACTGTATTATTGTTATGTATAATTAAATATGTGCTGCTTCTACAGATGTCTTCTGTTTTTGCTAGTTCCATCAAAGTGGAAGAGGATGCACCAGTAATCAACCATGACTGGGAAAAAGAAGTTGGTTAACATTTGGGTTAGATAAGCAGCGGAGTGGGTTGATGGCAGAAAGTGTTGCTGATGAAAGGCTTTCAATCTGATTCAGCATGAAAACACTCCATCTGTCTGTTCTCTGTGTTTTTCTCCCTAATGATACCACATGCACTCGCTTTGATGTGATCAGACTCTCATTATTAGCTGTTGTTCATGCACTGACCCCTTTTGTACTTCAAATGTGTGTTGGTACGAGTTGCTTGCATGGCACACTTACTGTAGCGTTTGCACTTCAACAATTCTGTGTACATATACACACAGAAGAAACCACATCCTAAACACACACACACACACACACACTTAAAGAGCTCTCCATCACTCACATTTGCTGAGGAACATCTAGAGTGACAGCTTGCCTATCACTGGTGTGGAGGCGAATATAATGGAAACAATATGTGACTAAAGGAATATCAGAGGAGAGGACAGATGACTGGTTAGTTCATAATAAGTGATAAATGACACGACAGAACATGATGGAGGAATGTGCAGCGACAGTGGTAAGGCAGTATGATCCAGTAATCTAATAACAAAGTCATTATCTACTATAATAATAACGGTGAAGCAACTTTTTGTGTGGGGATCAATCACCTGGTGTGATGACTGAAGATAAAAAAAACGGTTTGATACCCACAGAGCTTCACATACCTGCTGCAGTACCTGAATGTGTTTATGAATATGACTCGATATTTCATGGAAGAATGATTTCACTCCAGGGTGTTAGTGTTCTGTATGCAAATGTTTAATGTGGCCAGATACCCCCAACAAAAGACATTTCAAACAATCTTAAAAAAACAACAAATTCAAACAACAAATATATTTTCTCACTATGGTTGGCCATAGTAAAATTAATAAAACAATTATATATATTTAAAGAAACTACAGATCATTTGTTGGGGGGGAGACATTAATTGGTAAGCATTTTGTTAGCATTCTGTTTCCTGTTTATTTCATTTGATCGGTCGCGTTTCTGTTATGTTACTTTTATTAATGTAAAAAAGATTGCAGCTTTAGAGAATATGTTCATGGTAAAGGTTTATTTTTTAGCTCTTAAATTGTTGGAATATTTCATTTCGGCTTTAATAAATCTAGGCTAGCAACTTCTCCCTGTTTCTAGTCTTAACGCTTTGCTAGGCTAAACACATCTTGGACCTATTTCTGTCCTTGAAATTCATCCTTTGACTCACGTAATTATCAGCAATCTACATGGAACAGTCAGTGGGTTTGGCAATGGAGGTGCATCATCGTGTCTGTTTTACACATATTTTGCAGATAACACAAGCCATTTGTCATCTTGCTGCGCTGCGCGACTGTCCCCTCATCAGTTATCCAGGAAATCTGTTTCCAACATTATTTATCACATCAGTTCTTCACTGTTAAAACAAACTCCCAAGCCTCAAATCGAACATGAAAACTGAGGCGGCTCCATCAAAAATGTGTCAATTCCATTCATCTTTTCTCATTCTTTTCATCGCGATTTGCATAAAAATACAGAGATGGAAGCAACCCGGGGAGGAGGATGAACAATATGCACTCGTGAGCTTCCTTTTATATCTGTCTCACCATTGATTTCACTTGGATTTAGCCTTTTGATCCATCTATCAATCATCCATTCCTTTCTATTCATTCGTCAGATATAAGACTGGTGGCTACATAACATGATCACAGTGCAGTAGCTGCGAGAAGACAGATGGGGGGGCTGACTGAGACGGACAGACAGAAAGGCAGATAGATAAAGGTTAGGTGAGGACAGGACGGGTTAAACATTGACTCTGTTCTACATTCCTGAGCTGCCTTGCATACTTTTCCTATTGTAGGTCTTTCTTGGTGGCATTGTATCAAGTGAGTGAGCTTTCTTTAGGAGATGTAGCTGGGAAGCTGTCATTCATGTACTTTGACACAAACACACACAAACACACATTAATTTTCTGCGATAAGAGACGACGAGCAAAATAGGAAGCTGTTAACACGCCCAGAGTGTGTGTGTGTGTGTGTGTTTGGGTGCTTTGAATTGCAAGACTTATGTATCTCAGTACATTTTGCGAGTTTGTCCATGTAAGGATCTCTACTTATCAAGATGTGCACGAGTATCAGTGTGTGTGTGTGTGTGTGTGTGTGTGTGTGTGTGTGTGTGTGTGTGTGACAAGATGTAAAACTGTTTTTCGTCCTCGACTGTGTCCCTGTGCGTCGATCGGCTTTGTGTGCTTTAGTTTGGGAATTCTCCTCACGCAAACTCCCTCCAAGGCTGGGCCTCCCCTTGTCCTCTCCTGCTTCTTATGTCTTAGTCCTCCTCCTGTTGCCCGTCCCCGTATCAGCCTCATCAACACTGGCACGGACTCTGACGAAAACAGAGCACGTCTTCCTGTCGTTTCCATCGTTTGTTTGATACACTCCATTTCTCCTCGGCTGTTTCTTCATTCCAGATGAGGGGAGATGGGTCAGTTTTCACCGAGCACACCGAGCTTCATCTGGCTCTCATCAGGAGCAGCAAGTGTTTTTGCATGGACTATTTTTCAACAGACATTATTCATCATCCGCTTTTAAGTTTGTTTATGTAACTCTGTCTGACGAAAAATGACCCTAATATTTGTATTACATTGCTCTGGGGGTTTATAGCGTGTCCATGGCACTGTTTTCTCACTGGTATAAGGATAATGTTTCCATAAGTTTCCCGTAGGGACTAGCCTATGCCATTCAGCACTGAAATCATGGTGAATTATTTTTTTTTATAGAATCTCCTGTAGCCTGATAATCAGATGGACATATAGATGCATGGATTCTGCTTTCTTTTCATTATTCAGTCTGATATTTTGTTCATAT
>JAVQJD010075850.1:0-15260 GCA_036023655.1 Nannoperca australis
ATATATATATATATATTTATATTATACTATAATTACTAGTCTAAGTAGGAATATAACTTAAGTGTGCAAGTGATTCCACACAGACACACACAGACACAACCCTTCCCTTTATAATCAGCAGCTGCAGTAGAAAGTCATACCTCCAATGCTGGTTTGCTTTCAGTAGCTGCTGGTTATTGACCCCACCATCTGAACCGACATGTTGTCTGTGTCACAGCCCCGCCCCCCCAGTATCAGCCTATGCTTGATCCAGTCTGTAAGACAGGCACTGCTGCTATTAAAGCTCTGAGGACCAAGGGCTACTGGTCACAAATATCCCTGTAGGTCAGCTACTAGGGAAAATAAATAAGCTCTTTTGAATTATTTAAGCTTAAGCCCTACTTATCAAAATGCATTGCCTGAAAAGTCTGAGGACAGCTAACCCAGGAATCTTGCAGCTTTTTAAAAATGCAGGGATCTCCTTCAGAGTTGGAGCTGACAACATTGTTTTGTCCAGGATGCAGAAACCTGTTCCTCTCCCCTGCCGGGCCACAGCATCACCCTACACCCACAGAGCCTTTCATCACCAGAAGGGCCCTGATGTGGACCAAGGACACTCAAAGTAGGTCACAGCAGGCAATCTGTAAATGAATAAATCACCATTAATTAGCCATAATATTATTCATTATTATACATACAAATTTTCTATACTTAATATTCCTCAGAGAGCTGTTAGATCTATGGAAATGTCTGGCCGTACTAGTGCTCATCTTATAATTCATACTACTAGTAACTGCTACCAAATCTTACAGCTTACAATAATTGTAATTTCTTAGGCTAAAGTTTTTTGCCTAGAACATATCTGAAGTGCAGTATTAATAATAAGTTCAACGTTTTGTGCTAAAGAATTTGTTGGAACTCAGTATTCACTTTCTTGCTGGAGATGAGAAGCTCAAACTTCTCTACCAGCACCTGAAAATCTCACTGATTAGACTGTTATATGTCCTTAAGGAGTTTGGGCTGGTTGCCTGGCAACCAGCGGCTAATGATAGTGATAAGATGTTAGGAAGTTACTGCGTCTAGCCAAGAAACCGTCAGACAACTGCTGCTCACCTTTCTTAATTGTTTTGTAAAGGTTGAACAAACGAGACAAAGTGTGTTAGTTAGTAATCTATAGTGGTGCTGTAGGTTTTTTGTTTTTACCTTTGAGTAGAGGAAACGGTGTCCCCTTGCTTCCAGTCTTTATGCTAAGCTAACTGTCTTTGGGCTCTAGCTAACTGTACATAACATTACAGATAAGGATTTTCCACAAAAATCTATTTTATTTTTTAAATTATATTATTCACAGATTTTATGATTAGCATGGAGTAATTAAGTAATTACGCAAAGGCACAGGATTGGAGTAAAAAAATCTACTGGTAGTTGGCATTTGGATGTTTCATTCCAGCATTTTATGGTAATATTTTCTCATTTGTTTCAGCTCTTACTAACATAAAAATTAACTTGGTCAATCATTTTTCAAAATAGATACACAATTGTATTTTCAAGGCAGTTTATCTCAAACTGGTGCACTATCAATAAAGGGATAATGACGCATGTGTAGGGCATAGAGCCTTGGATTGATAAGAATTCAGTCTGTTTACATTGATTTAAGGGATGCTAGATCCAAACAGTAAAGGGGCCTGAGAAAACATACTGCTCAATGTATGTAGGACTATTTTATGTTTATGATTGTTTTTATGTACATACAATCATGGACTATGAACTATGTCAATAGCTGGATGTTTGCCAGTATTTTCACAACTGGCCATGTTGTTGACGTTGACACACTGCTCATGGTTTTGACTCGATACATTGTTGGAGACAAATTTAAAGATCACAGCATACTGTTTTGTATGTTGTTTGTTTTGGCAGAAGTAGGTTGATGTCCAGTATGGAGGACCTACTTTTCTACACCATCACTGAAGGCAAAGAGATGATTCCCCTCGCCCAGTTCATCTCTGTGAGTCAACAACACATTCCCACTTCTACACACAAACATACTCTCCCCTATGGCAGTGCTGTATTTCCAAAAAGCACCTATGACCACAGTGAAATCTGCCTTGGGGACTAGGAGCCCACAACAAGAATGGAAGAGTGTCACCAGCTGAATGCAGGGTCAAGTTTAAAAGGTGTGTAGGGATTTTCTTATGTAAGAAGACTAAATATAGTAAGGTAATTGCCACTAGAGATCAACAATGTGCATTTTTCACACTGAAGTCTAATTATTTTAGACAAATTTAGCTTTAAGTGGTGCAACCTTTTAGACAGTCACAGGAAAAAAAAGCAGATATGGACATCTGGTGACCTCGGTGTCTATGGTAACTCAGTGCTTTTAAAAAGGAGCACGCATTTAGAAGAGCCCTGCGTCAACACAGGTGGCTCTGTTATCGCGTCACAGATGAGTGGATGTGTTTGTAGAGGTGACTGGGTTAAAGGACATAGATGTTGACATTGTTTTAGTCAGTATCATTGCATGTAGGCAATTGCCAAAACATTCATCCTAACAAGTCATTTAGACTCGTAGTCAACCTACAAGAATATTTCTTGTTTAAAAAGAAATAGCTGTTCTAAAAACCAGAGTTGGGGTTAGTTTCTCTTGTTGTAGAAATGGCAACCTTGGATGGAAAATCAGTATACCAGTAACAAGAAAATGACACTTAATTCCATAAGGTTATGGAAACAAGTTGACTTGCATTGGAAATAGCGGAAACATTTTTACTCCATTAACACAAACTTGTATATCAGTGAGCTTAGATAATAATGTTAACCCACTAGACAGTTATATCTACACCAAAACCATTTAAATCGTATACTTTTTTTGTTGTTGTATGTAACGATTCATATTTGATTATTGTCGTGATGAATCAATTAATTGTTCGGTCTATGAAACATGAGAAAATAGTAAAGAAAAAATCCATCACTTCCCAAAGACATTAACTTGTTTAAAGCACTTGTTTTGTATGAGAACAGCCCAAATCCCAAAGATATCCAGTTTACTATCATAGAAGTCTGAGAAAAACTAAATATTCACATTTGCTAGCTAAAACTAGTTCATTTTTTGCTTATAAGATGACATTACACATTTAATAAATTATCCAAATTGTTGATTGATTAATCAATGAATCAACTAATCATATCAGCTCTACATAAAAATTGTATTAATAACAATTTATATTAATTATATACAAACAGGCAAATGGGGTACTTTATTATTTCATCAGGTAATATATCAAATAATGAACACAATATTTTGCGAGTCAAGTTCTCATTCATAATAGCCTATATGTGTCTGTTTTGTGTTTTTATTCAATTTCTGAAGACAAAACAGCTCACAAACCTAAACAGAGAACCTTCCCACATGGTCAGTCCAAGGGTAAAACTCTAAAACAAGCAGAAATCATATCATTTCCTGCCCTGCAGCTAAGAATCACTCACAGACATTCAATAACAGCAACTGCAAGCTGGCAGCCATGTGCTTGTTGGTCTGTTTGCTCACTGCATCAGTTTTCAGATGAGATGACTCAAAAAAAACACAGGAGTCTCTCCGGTCAGGAGGGTGACTCGTGCACATGGTGTCCTCAAAATAGACGCATGTGGTTCATACAGTGACTGTCAGCCTGATGTGAGAGTTACGAGAGGGATTCCAGTAATCGGGCCTACAGCTGTATTTCCTCATCAGTCCCATGTGGACACCCCTGAGTCTTTGAAGTCCCCTAATTATATATATCCTCTAATCATGTTTGATATCCTGCTAATTGACATTACATAATCACTGCTGTGCATGACCCAGAGTGTTTGATAGTCTGTCATCTATGACTCCCCCTTTTTCTCCCTTGTGTATTCATTTGCTCAAACCTACCTCATCTCCCTCTTGTCCAGGCTTTGAGGAAAACAGGTTTGTTGACGTCTGACCCTCGGCTGTGTGACTGTGTCCGTCAGATGCGACAATCCACACGTGACTCTATCGGGCCAGTCATGATGGACAAGGCACTATTCAGAAGGTGAGAAAAGCTTTGTGTATTTATGGAGACATAGTTATGCACACCGGTCTTCAAATGGGAGTATTCAACCTGCATGTGAAAAGCAGACAGGACACCCTCTGTATTTGTTCAAATAAACACTCGGTTTCTATCACTACTGTAAAACCACTGATTTCGTCTTACTTAGAATGTGCATATTCAAATTAGTTTGTGAAAACTGCAAACAAGCTGAGGATGTTCCACTGGAAAAGGGATGAGAGCATGCAAAGTTAGGTAATGTTAAGGGTCTTTTATAGTTTTTTTTTCATACTTTTAAAGTAAAGGAGTAATAGGAGGAGTAATCTGTGGTCAGTGCTATTTGAGTCCAAGAGACTGACAGAGACAGGCGTTTTATGGCTGACAGCTGCTACTAACCAAATTCACGTGCACACATGCAAGCCAAAGCGGTAGAGGGTGCAGGAAGATGGGGGTGGGGGTGGCGAGGAGTCTCCAGGGCTGTTAATTAAAGGGCATCATTCTGGTTATGATCCAGACTGTGGCAAGTACATTAGTAGACTCAACAGATCTGTAGGCAGACTGCTGTCCAAACAGTATCATTTCTAGTGTAATAAATCTCATCCTTTGGCCGTGAACAGCAGAGGGTTACACAGTCTGGTTGTCTTTGGCAAACGTAATTGGCCGTGTCCAACTTTCTTTGCTTGATTTCTTAAATTTGTAAGGTTATCCTTTCCTGAAGAACACTCAAGAGCTCACTATAAATATGCTACTAGAACTAGAAAGAGCTATCTGCTTTTTCTCCTTTTTTGTGGGGGAAATGACCCACATGAATAATGCAAGCGCTCTCCACTCTCTTCTCCTGGTGTCTCACAACCTCACGCTAGCATCGCCTTGGATTAGTGAAGGCTGCAGGCTGGATATTTTAGTTCAGACCAGCTGTGACAGATTGTACGTACGTTTTCTTGAGCGCATAACAGCACTGCTGACCAATTATAGCTGTGAAAATCTATAATAACTATTAGGATCTGCTGATATAAGCAGGTGTGTTTGTTTACCCTTTTAGCCGGGTGTTTATTGGCCCAAAGCAGGTCACTGTGAATCCAGTGTAAGTAAAATAAATGAAGCATTTCAAATAAATGGAAATTAATTGGAGTTTCAGTTATAAAACATTTCTCAAGCAGAACCAGTCTCTGATTCAGGTCGCAGTGTTTGAGTCAAAGAAGCTAAAACGCTATCCAGCCACTATAAGTATAACTGGGTGTTAGCTAGTTAATATAACTGGCAGAGGTTAAATTATCCATACTAGCCTGTAGCTATTCCCGTTAGCGAGCCTGCTAACTGTACAACACAACACATAATACATAAAATCAGAAGTCATTACCATTTACATGAGTACATTTTGTTCTCTCCTTGACATTCGAGTTTGCCTGTGCTTAACATCCACAGCTGTCACATATCTTCTCACTTCTCACTAGTGGTACCTAGTCAGATCCCTGCCTCTAACCTAATGCAATAGAGATGAATGGAATTGTATTTAATGTACAGAAACAGTGTTTCAATTACTCTGGAGAACAGCCCTAGTTTCCACTGAAGATTTTTTGACATGTCAAAGCACAGGTCTAAACCATAACATTAAGTAACATGAACAGTGGCTAAATTCCATTTAGCTGCTTCAGTTTCAAGGTCCTGGTTTTTTGCATGCTGGTTCACTGACACACGTTCATGGCTTACAGGGACACTTGAATACACCAAAGCCATTGTGCCATTATGACAAGTCAAAATGTCTGCTGTAAAAAAAACCTGTGAACTGTGTTATTTGGCTACTCGTTATGTTAGTTCACCTAGAACGTCAAACCATAAGACAAGGTTTTATGGATTCTTTAGATACTTTTTCAATGTGGTAAGCATCAAAAAGTAAAATTGGACTTAATTTGAGTAGCAACATACATCTTAGAGATGGATATCATAAACCCTGCACAAATAAATCTAAAGTTACATTATATGTGTGGCTACATAGCACTAGGGGTAAGTACAAATGTTTTGGGGAATTTTTGTAATTTGGATAAAACCGACCATCTAAGAAGTTTACCTGTTAGCTATTTCAGAGCAGGTGTGCCTCAGAGAAGTCTTAATGTATGATGTGTTTTTCAGCATTAATTAATGGCATATAATTTATAAACCATAAATCTAATACTAAATTACGCCACCTTTTTTGAAGATTGAAGTTCAAAAATGTTTGCAGTTTTGAAGCTTGAAGTCAGTTTAATCATTTATCTTCCTGAAGGTGTGTGGGCAACAACATCATGCTGCTGACTAAGGCTTTCAGAAAAAAATTCATCTTCCCAAACTTTGACGAGTTTACCCAGCAGATCAATAAGATGTATGAAAGTGCACAACAGCAGGAGGTTGGACAAGTAAGTAACATACTAGCACACATATACTAATTCAGTGTCTGCTCATTCATTACAGTTACACTCACATGTGTTTTACCTCATTATCCAGGTAGCTAATTACATTCCTCAGCTGGCTAAGTTCAGCCCTGATCTGTGGGGCGTGTCTCTTTGCACAATCGACGGACAGAGGTACAGTAACATCTTCACTTTAATGTATTTTTCCATTCTGAAAACCTCCACCGTGTGTATTGCCTCACTAACACTCCTCCATTTTTTTCTTTTTATGTTTGTTTTGTTGTCCATGCGTTTCCATCACATCCTCATGTCATACAGACACTCTGTGGGTGACACAAAGGTTCCCTTCTGTCTGCAGTCGTGTGTGAAGCCTCTGGAGTACGCCATCGCCGTGCACGAGTTCGGCAGTGAGCATGTTCACCACTTTGTGGGAAAAGAGCCCAGTGGATTCAAGTTCAACAAACTGTCACTAAATGAGGAAGGTAAGTGATCAGTGTAATTGGCACTTTCACTCTGTCTCTACACAAAAACAAGCAGTGACAGTAATACAGATTGTACGCATGATTTATTCTAGTCTTGTAAAAAGAAAAAACCCACATCTTCTGTCCAGGACATTTTGGCAACCATGTTGTTGGCAGAGCAAAGATGCAAGAACAAGCTCTCATTTTACTAGAAAAAAAGTTGTCCAGATGGACTTTCTGCTAAATTGTGTACCATTTTATCACCTCACCTTGGTAGCTATTTGCTATTACACACTCCTCTCTGAAGCAAACGAGACTCTACAGTGTGTGCTCAGTTTATTAGCTCATGTTTCTCTAAGTTCCCCTGATGAAATATCCATTCTAATCTCCCCACTTTATTGCTCTTGTGGTTAGGGGCAAATGAGTCATAACATGTTTCTGCTTCTTGTGCAGATAAACCACACAACCCAATGGTGAATGCCGGAGCTATTGTCATCAGTTCTTTAATTAAGGTAAAATCTGAAGGCTTGTCAGTGATGAATACATTAATATGATTGTAGATGTTCAGTAAATGCAGAGGAAATACACATAAAATTCACTACACAGTTGGATGTCATTGTCATTAAATAGGGCAAAACAAGTATCCACTCATGGCCAAAAATAGGCTCTCGGTTTTTTAACCCAGACCGTATTAAGTGTTTTTCCCCTTGAATTATTACTGTGCATTGTAGCGTTCCCCTACAACCTCCCACTGCGTTTAAACACAGTTCAAAGGGGCAATCTTTCTGGCCTTCAAAAGAAATGACATGTTTCTATGTTCCACCAGTTCAAGAGGTCCACAAATTATGCTTTATATCATTGCACTTAGCTACACCCTCAGTAGAAGCAGGAAAATGAAAGCTGCAATGTGCAACATGATAACACACTTCCTCTTGTGTTAATATTGACACTCTCATCAAAACAAATGCCATACTTGTGACCCATGCATTGGCATGTGAAAGCCAAGTAGGACTCACATATTTATTTGAAATTTGCCAGCACTATCTGAAAGCAGTGCCTGTAAATCGGTTTTGTGAAACAGGCACAAGTCTAAAACAAAGCATAGTTTGTGGCATAAGCTTTCTGGTTCAGAAAATGATATTTATTATAGTTTTGAAGGACACTTGCTGCCCGTAGCAGCTGGACTATGATCAACACCGTCTGACTGACCAGCCGCTGAACTTATCTGTGAGCTTTGGTCACAGACATGGGGGGCGGATTTGAGCTATATATGGTTGTGTGTGTTTGCTCTGTGGAGTTTTCCTGAAGTTTCCCAGCTGACTGAAGAGATACTCTGGACCTCTTATCATATGTGGGTCAGGTTCAGCAGCAAGAGAAGGACTCTGTGGGCCTGACAGCAGTCTGTTTGTGTGTGTGCTTCTGGCCAATTACAGCCCCCAGAACAGAAGGTGTGTTAGCCACCCTCTCTTGAGCATAAGAAGGGGGGCAATATTGTTTGAACACAGTTTGTTACTATATTTGAGGGGGTTACACACTGAACAGCTTGATATTTTACACACAAGACGAGGAAAGTACATGATGATGTTTTGGACTTCTGGAATATTCATGCCCCAGTGGCAACAGCTGTACTTGCAAAATATTAAATATCACAAATGTGTATGTTTTGTTGAAACACTAATTGGCAGAGCAACTACCTGGAAAGACATGTACAATCAGCTCCCTTACTGGCCACGAATTTAAGCCTCAGGTCATCTCCTCAACTCACAGTAATATTTGATATCATATTTAACCTTTAAAGGGAGAGTCATTACATATGAATGTGACTGTGACTATCCTTGTTTGGTAACTTTACAACTTGGTAATGATCCCTTACTGGTCTGTGAAATTCAAGCACAGCCATAAACAGCCCCCCAGGCCACAATGTGCACTTTGCGACACGTACTGATATGCACAAAGACATCACGTACAGATCATACCTCGATACCCACCCAAGATTGAACTCAAAATATAATTTGGCATCAAAATACTCTAACACTGCCATCTATAGGGGCTGTTGTTATATCTAAAACTGGAATCAGAAAGTGATCCCCCTCCTCCCCCCCTCTGTTTACAGCCTCATTCAAACAAGGCAGAGAGGTTCGACTATGTAAGTACATGCTTTTCATTTTTAAACTATTTTTTGATTCCACTGTTTGCTTGGCTTCAACAGAACTGTGTGTAAATATGATATTATTGCAGGTGATGGAGTTTTTGAAAAGCATGGCTGGTACAGAGTATGTGGGCTTTAGCAACGCTACGTGAGTAGTGTGCTTCAGGAAATGCTACATAATTGTCCTGAGTCATGTGAAACGCAACTTTCTAATACCTGTTATGTTCTTGCAGTTTCCAGTCAGAGAGGGAGACCGGTGATAGGAATTATGCAATTGGTTATTACCTCAAAGAGAAAAAAGTATGTTTTGTGTTTTATGATCACCTCAAGAGCTTGTTCAGTGCTCAGGTTTTCACAAACACCTGCATCCTCAGTGTGTGCTGACTCTGATCTTAATTTTTGCAGTGTTTTCCTGAAAATGCAGATATGACAGCGGCCCTTGACTTCTACTTTCAGGTAAGACTCTTTTAACATTGTAGTATTGTAGAAAGGTTTGACATTTGGGAAATATATTTATTTGGCTTTCTTGTTAATAGTTAGATGAGAAAAGTGATTAAAGTGAAAAAAAATTTTTGCCCCCCCCAAACTAGATAATGGTTTGTTTCCTCGGGGCAACAATGTGCTATGAGGGTACTGAAATACCAAGGTTTTCTATAGTACATATGACAAGTGAAATAATGTAAACAAGCAATATATACATTAGAAAAAGGTTTATTTTGACAAACAACCACACATGGTTCCAACCCATCACCGTTAGAAGCTTTAATGTCAAAATGTTAAATAAAAAAACTTAAATATTTTGTTGCCTTAGGGCAACACCATGCCATAGAGGGCTAATGTCTGTAGGATGAATATGAAGCTACAGCCAGGAGCCGGTTAGCTTAGTTTACCTCACGGTGATGACTGAACTCTAGGAAGTCACTGCAACTGGCCAAGAAATAGTCTGGCACATAACCCACAACATTTTTACACTTTAGTTTTTGTATGTATTGTATGTAACATATTTAATTTCTGTGCTTTAGACATTCTGGTAGGCAGATTTTATTGCCTTTAGACAAAGCCAGGCTAGCTGTTTCCAGTCTTTATGCTAAGCTAAGCTAGCCATCTGCTGCCTGTGATATTTGGTATTGATCCTTTCATCTAACTCTCTGCAATAAAGCAAACAGGTATATATAAAAAAAAAACTATTCCTTTGAAATGATCCTATTTACCTCTCCAGTTCAATAAGTTTAGATTTTTTTTTCTGTTCTAGTTGTGCTCAATTGAGGTAAACTGTGAATCAGGAAGTGTCATGGCTGCCACACTGGCCAACGGGGGGATTTGTCCAATCACAGGCGAGCGTGTGCTGAGCGCTGAAGCCGTTCGCAACACCCTGAGTCTCATGCATTCCTGTGGCATGTACGACTTCTCCGGACAGTTTGCCTTCCATGTGAGTCACCGGGAACTGGGTGAAAGCATTTTTGCTCTTGTTGCTCCGAGTGGAAGCAGACCCTGAGCTGCTGAATCCAGGTTTCTAGCGTTTGTCAATTTTTAAGTGAGACATTTAGTTTTTGCTCCTCTTGTTCAGGTGGGCCTGCCTGCTAAATCTGGCGTTTCAGGTGCTGTTCTGCTGGTGGTGCCCAACGTCATGGGTATGATGTGTTGGTCCCCACCTTTAGATCGGCTGGGAAACACTGTTCGTGGCATTCACTTTTGTCAGGTATTCAGTCGCCATCACAGTTTTATTGATTTGTCTTTATATAATTTATCTGTATCTGGATGCTTCGAATATTCCATCTTGATCAACTTCCGATTTACTAGGAGCTGGTGTCTCACTTTAACTTCCACAATTACGACAACCTGCGACACTTCACTAAGAAACACGACCCCAGAAGAAGATCAGATGATGATCCTGTAAGTTCAGTGCAGTAAGTCTAGAGGCTGCAATTCTCATTCAGACAAGTAGGAAGCATTGATGCTTCTTGGCGATAGAAATAATGCAGAAGCATTTTTATGTAAAAGATTTAAGAGACAATCCTTAATCACACAGTAATGTTTGTCTTGTGATCCATTAGAACAAATCAGTGGTAAACCTGATGTTTGCAGCCTACAGTGGTGACCTCTCCGCTCTGAGGAGGTAAGTAAATACACCAGAGCAGTACGCAACAGTTTGATGATGCAATCTTAAAGGAACAGTTTGACATTGATACACCTCTCCTTGTTGCGGAAAGTGGTATCAATGTTCTCACCTGACTTTCAGCAAGAATAGATAAGAGTATATAATGAGAGTTCATTCACTGCTTTCCAAAACATGTCTCCATTCATAATAACAAGTTCTTGACTCGTGTAATTGTAGGGCTACTCAGCACAGTTTCTGACAGTTTGCCATAACCTAAGATAACCTTTCCACGTGTGTTCCCTTTCCTCTCCTCCGCTCCTTTGTTGCCCGTCCAGATTTGGCCTTTCAGCTGTGAACATGGAGCAGACAGACTACGACTCCCGCACGGCGCTCCACATTGCTGCTTCAGAAGGTGAAACTTCATTATTAGTTCATTCATTCTTTAATAATCTTGGCTTTGATATTCAAACAAGAATAAATGAAATATGGCGTTGGGTTTTTTCACTTTTGTCTTTCAGGTCATGTGGAAGCTGTTATCTTCTTAACTGAAATTTGTAAAGTAAATCCTCACATGAAAGACAGGTAGGGATTTTAAATATAAACTTCATCTGATCATCTGATATTAGATTAAAAATGGTAGAAACATATGGCCATCTACATATTACTAACCATAACAATCCATCCATCTCCATATTATATTGTGTTATCTATCAGATGGGGCAACACACCTCTAGATGACGCCATGCAGTTTGGCCATGATGTTATTGTTTCAGTCCTACAAAAGTACCAGAATGTGTACACTGACAGCGACTCACCATGCCACACGGAGGAGCAGAAGACCACGCTGGACACGTTGAAGAGCATTGTTTGAACCACAAGGGATCATAAGGGGTTTGTAATGGAAATTCATCCATTTTATTATGCACCCGAGAGGACTTAAAGAACACAGGATGATTGAGGGACATGATGAATGAATGAGTTTATCTAAAATATGGTAATAAATCTTCTATAATAATAATGTTGGGGTTGTCCTTTAGACTGTTGAAAAGCTATAGAGTGTGGGATAAAATCTCTTTTTAATGCATTTCTGCAGACTGGGGGAACTGTTCAACAAAGTATTAACAAAACACTACATTCTGCAAACAACCAATGTGTTGCTGGTGTGGCGAAAAATAACCTTAATTTAAGCCATGATTTGGCTTGTGTAATTTTTTTTTATTTATTTAACTATTTGTGCTAAGCTTCTAATAGAAAAGAGATGTAAATATTTAATATATTGTGCGTATTCATTTTATAAATATTGAAATATATTATGCATTATCAGTATGTTTAATCAGGGTATTTAATGCAGTCTGTGTAATAACTGTATAAATATTCCCAAAGCTGCTTCGTTAATTATTCTACCTCAACAGAAAGTGATTCGGTTGCATTTGTGCCTGTAACACTGGAAGGACTCATTGAGGCTCATAGGACAGTTTGTTTACTGTCGATACCTTGTGTTGACGTGGTTGTTCTTTTTGGAGGAATTACTCTTGCTTCATTAGTGAGCTCTTTTTATTGTTTACTTGTGTTGGGAAACGTGCACAGCTCAGGCGCTGGGAACAGTGCACATTTGGGTTACTCAAACACAAAATTTATAATGCAATTTATGCAAAGGACTGTTGCAAACTAGACACGCGTGTTAGAAGTGATACTGTTTGACATAACAAAAATGAATGCTTTTGCTTGTTGGTATGCCGTGTACCAAGAAACTCAACCACCATTTTTAAATGTTTGAACTTTGCTAAATGCGCAATAACGTCATGTCATAAAAATGTAATCTACACAAATCATCTGAAATTGGCACTGTTTTCACTGTGTGTTTCATTTCATTTAACTCTGGCAGTGATTCCTCAGCCTGACTTCAGCTTTAGTCTGTCTCTGAAAAGACAGAAATGTAAGAGAAAATATAAGAGTAGTTTCAGTTAAGTTTTTTTTATTAAACAATACAAAGTATGAACATGAGACTGAAAAATAAGGTTTTGTGTTGATTTCAGCTTTGTAACTGTGTGGTTAATGTGAGACCACAGCATTAAAGAACACCTTGGCAGTTAATGTTCTTCTCAAAGACAAACCACACGTCCTTTTCACATCAGTTACTGAGAGGTAATACATGAGGTACACACACAAATAGCTTGTGTGATATGATTGCATGAGGCTGAATGACATGCACAAAATATGAACTTAATGGAACTTAATGAGTCATGATTAAGAACCATCCTAACCACAGAAATATTAATCATCACATGCAATTAAGCTGTGAATGATTCCCACATAGATATTGCTTATATTCCTGCACTGTCGTGATGAACGTTGCCATGGCACAAAACGCACAATCACCATCAGAGTTCATCCTGCTTCACTTCAGGCCTTCAGGCTCCTCCAGGCCAGAGTGCGTGAGCAGCTCCCCGTCCCAAAGTCCAAACGCGGGGCAGAGCGGAGCCTTGAAATGTACCCTGATGCTGTGAACGATCGCAGGTTTTTGGATGTCCACCAGCTCCAGCAGGCCCGCTTCGTAGTCAAGCAGGATGCCTACGCGGTCCGGCTTGCCCACCAGCGTCACGGGAACTACTTTATTGCTGGTCATCATGAACCACTTGCGCTGGGCGTAGCCAAACACCCAGGAGGAGCTGTTGGTGCCAACGCAGTCCTCTCGGGACATCAGCGCCTCAGCCACACCCAGACGAAACTCTTGAGACTTTTTGACCGTCACCTCCCAGTAGTGTCGTCCGCTGCAGATTTTTTCATCACCAAACACGACCGCCCAGTCTCGGAAACGCTCTGGGTTGCCTTGCACGTGGCTGGGGTCCAGACCCAACATGCGGTAGATGACACCAGTGTCTCTCTTGAAGAGGTCCAGACTGCTGTGAGCCGTTCGCTCATCAAGCCTGAATTGAAGATCTTCAGAGAATAAGAAAAAAACTATTATATTTAGGCCTAATAATGAAAGTCTCATCGGTGTCTCCAATAGCACCCAAATCTGGCTATATGCTAATGCTGTCAAATTGCTATAAAATTTATTGCAATATTATTTATGAGATCGGGTCTCTTATAAAATCACATAAACTACTGGTTTCAAAACTGGTGAAAGAAAAGTTTATACCTTTTTCACAGCAGACAGTTTGACTGTCAAATTGTGTGACTAATAACATTAATTGCTGCTTTGCATTGCTGGAAAAGAGTCGTCATTACTGTCATTACTTCCAGCTGTGCTTTTAATGCTACGTTTGTATGACAAATGTCTGCTGTAAAAATATGGAGGACCGAAACTGCCATAATGTACAATAAATCAATAAAATTAACAATAAATATAGGCATTCATTTATTGATAAAATGTAACATAAATAGATATTTCTGTATTTATCTATGTATTATTTTCCGTTTTGCATTTTATTTTTACATTTCTTGGACTGGCTGATGCACAGATTAACCAGTTTCCCCACTAGCTGCTGAGGGATCGTGTTGAATGCTGAACTAAAGTCTATGAACAGCATTCTTACATATGAGTCCTTGGTGTCCAGATGGGTGAGAGTTGGGTGGAGAGCAGAGGCAATGGCGTCCTCTGTAGACCTCTTCGCTCTGTATGCAAACTGAAAAGGGTCCAGAGAAGGAGGGAGGGAGGACTTGATTTGCTTCATAACTAATCGCTCGAAGCGCTTCATGATGGTGGATGTCAGTGCGACGGGCGGTAGACATTGAAGCAAGATGGAGTTGACTTCTTTGGCACAGAGATGATGGTGGTCACTTTGAAGCACGTGGGAACAACCGCCTGCCTGAGGGAAGTGTTGAAGATGTCTGTGAGCTCCACTGCACAGTCCTTCAGCACGTGACCAGGAATGTTGTCTGGCCTCGCAGCCTTGCGGGTGTTTATCTTCAGGAGTGTGCTCCTCACACTGGCTGGAGACAGACACACAATCCTGTCATTGTGCGGCAGTGATGTTTTCTGGGCAGGAGAGTTATTCTGTGCTTCAAAGAGAGCAAAGAAGTCATTGAGACTGTTGAGCAGAGACGTGTCACCATCGCAGATTTGCGGCAGGGGTTTGTAGTCTGTGATGTTCTTTATGCCCTGCCACAGGCTCAGTGTGTCTCTGCTGTCTCTGAAGTGCT
>JAVQJD010075852.1:0-12497 GCA_036023655.1 Nannoperca australis
AAGTGTGTGTGTGTGTGTGTGTGTGTGTGTGTGTGTGTGTGTGTGTGTGTGTGTGTGTGTGTGTGTGTGTCTATTGATGTTTTTGTGACTAACACTACTGGAATTCAATCCCACCAGAGCTTTGTCCCTTGTGTAACTCTCGCCTTTTCTATTGTTTCAAAAAAGAAAAAGAAAAAAACTAGGAATGCACACTTTGCTATAAACAGATCATATCATACCTCAGAGCTCTCTTTCCTCCCCCTCCTGTAGGAACCTAGCTGACATGGACAGCGATGGGAAGATGGACAGACTGGAATTCTCCATCGCTATGAAGCTCATTAAACTCAAACTTCAGGGGCAGAACGTACCTTCTTCCCTGCCAATCATCATGAAGCAACCTCCCGTCTCCAATTCAGCTCCAACCATCCCTTCGTCAGCACGCTTTGGTAAAACTTTCTCTGAGGATATTACAGCCACAACCCAGTTTCAAAACCCACCATGTTTTAACTTTCTCTTTCACTCTAACCTCTTAGATGTGTTATTTCATTTGTGGCCTAAGAAAAAGACTACTTTGACTTTACAAAATAATTTTTAGCATCCAAAGAGTAACAGGCAGCTCAAGTCCTTGACTGACTCAAGTAACAGTGTTTTACTCAGTGGAGTTACAGTAAATTCAGGGGGGGGTTCTACTAAATGAAAGTAACCCATTTTTAAATGTAAGTCTGTCTTCTGAACCCGTGTTTTTGATATCTTCATGTTCACCTGTGTGTTTCTTTCTGATAGGAATGGGTTCTATGCCAAACCTGTCCGTTTGTCTGTCATCTATGTCAACTATGTCAGCCATGCCCATCCTAACACCCATACCGGCTAATCCCCACATGTACTCTGTGCAACCCCTGGTGCCCACGGCAATGACTCTGCCCCTCATCACCACCCTGGGAAACTCTGGACTCCCCAACGGCAATGTCAACCTCCTCACCCCACCTCTTGTTCCCAACAATGCAGGTTGGTCCTGCAGTGGAACCGTTCTGATTTGCTTGTGGGACAAAGGGACTTTGAGATTAAATGCAAAAGAGGAGAACATAGTGTTGAAAGAAACAGTGAATAGCACAGATAAGAAGCGTGTGCTTTATATCTCTGCTGAATGGCTATTCACATTAACATGTGCACATGCAAAGAAAGCCACTACTGTAGTTTTATAGCCGCGAACGCAGATATAGGTATAGTTGTTTCGGGTACTTGAAACTTTAGGTGTAAATCTACCAAAAATTTGGCAATTTCCTGAAGCCCTTGGACCCAGTTGCACCAGCTCTTTCAAGTTCAAACTAGTCTACACTGCTCACACTGTTTCTTACATTGGGATTAGTTGTTAATAAATATGTAAAACTTGTAGCTGCCAGGTGTAACTGCTACGTAGCCAACTGAACCAACGGACAAAGCTAACGGTAGCTTGCTAACATATGACTAAAGGGGTCATATGAAATAAGCTCGACATATTTGACCAAATATTTTTTGCAGTTTGACAACTTTTCTGTTTACATAGTTGATAGCTTTTGATTGAACAGTGCTACATAATTAAAGTCTTGACTAGAAAAGTTTAATGGTGCAACAAGTTGTTACTAAGAGCTTAGGAAGGACTCAATGAACATCTTAGTAATGGATTCATGAATAGCTGGTGCTACCCTATCCTGGTGTGTGATATTTAGTTTATCAGGGTCAGGTCTTTGATGGTGCAAATTGATGGTGCAGTGTGTTAATGTGGTGTGGATTACCCATGCAGCATGAAAGGGCTGAACATTATCTATCTACTCCCTGAGGTCTTATATCCTATTTGAAGCATTGTGTATGGAAGTATCTGTATGTGTGTAATGTATGCATATTGCAGTATGTAGTAAGAGCTTCTTTTTATCACCAAGGAGATGAGTCAACACTGTCTTTACTGCATTTACTGTACCTTTTAGATACAAGACAGCCATTGATATCAGGTGTGGGTGCACATATGATATATACATACTCATTTAGTCCGTTTTTTCTCTTTTGTCTGACTGTTCTTTTCATCTCTCACCTCCTCCGTCTGATCTTTGGTCTGTTCAAGTAAAGTTTGTGGCTGTGAGATGAGCAGTCTAATGAGAGTCAGTGTGAAATGTCTCTATTTTTTGGTGTTTGTTCAGTCTTTTTTTGTTCAGCCCCCTCTCTCTGCTGAAGAAAATATATCAGCGCCACAGCTCTCGAGACTCTGTAGCGCAGGGTTGCAGAAACCGCGATCACTTTGTTATTAGCCAGATGTCAATAACCTTGCTGCTGGAGGTCTGTGTGCTGCGACTGTAAAGTATGTGGCGATAAGATGTACACACATTCAAGGGCAACTGTACCCTTCATGTCTACAGCATATCAGAGATTGGTTGCACAAGAACAGCACGTGCACACACTGTATGTATTTACATGCATGCACTAATGCGTTTGCCGCATTGTTTTCACATACTGCCTTGAATTTGTCAAAATTATATTCAACTATTAACCAAATGCCTCCAACCTTGTTTGCAGCGCTCCCTCTCTCTGGCTTCTCCTCTCCTATGGCATTCTCTCCATCCACCGGCATGTCTAAGGCCAACTCTCTCCTGGACCTTGGATCCAGCAGGTGAGACCCAGAGTGTAGATAAATACATCCTGTATAAAATAACCATGTCAGCTTGCTCATTTTGAACTGCTCATGTACTTCTGCCATATAGCATTTCATGACACATCACATTACACATGTACATCTGATCAGCAGTCCTTTTTAATCAGTTGCCATTTGAAAGGACGGACTCATGACTCATTTAGAATTAAGTACTCAATATCCAAGTAAGTTTATTAGGGGACGTGAGGATTTTTGAAATGCACCATTTATTATGCAGTTATTTTAAGAGAAAAGCTGGTATAACACACACTACCAGCCCATTAGTTCAGTGCTTACAAAGTAGCAGAGTTTTTTGCCAGGGAGGGTTGAGGATCAGACCGCAGGCAGAGATGAAACATTTACATAACACAGAGATAAGGAAGGGCATTTTGAAATCAGATGTTCTAGTTCTAAGGAAATGGGCTTGTTTAGACTCACAAACATTAGTGGGGAACTGGGATTAAATGGGATTCTTATAAGAGGAGGTCTCGATTTTTGTGAAGTCTAAATCTATTTTTATTTGCGATGCTATGTCCACCTCATTGGTCCAGACTGTTTTTCCCAAGAGGTACTGATTGGATTTGCATGACACTCTGTACAAATATGTGTGGTTCTTGGAAGATGAAGGCTACTGACTTTCCCCTGACCTTTTTTCTACCACCGCCACAAAGTTCACATTTCTAGATTTGAGTGAATTATCTCAACAATTACTGGATGGATTGCCATAAAATTTGGTAGCATGTAGCTCAGAGTGCGGCTGTTCCCGTGTGCAACCTCATAGAGCTGCTAGTGTGGCTGTAGACCTGCTGTCTTGTTAAAATGCAAGAACAACTTCAGATGAGGTTTGTAAAACAAAGGAACAGGTTATAGATAGTGAACTAAAGGAGTTGTTGTTTCAGTGACCAGTTCAAATATCTTGTCACCAGTGGGTTTTGTCACATTAAATTAAAATAATGATACATTTCAAAGGGAAGTGGAACAATGAGATTGTGTTTTTGAGCAAATCCTGGAATAGACACAGCAGTGGGATGTAATGAGGTGTAAACAAAGCAGAAACCAAAGTCTGGGAGGTTTTAACAGTTTCAGCAACAGCCAGATTCCCTTGAAAAAAAGACAATAGTAGTATCTAATATCTTTGACCCTTCTAATGGTGTTTTGTGTGGTTTGGAAAAAGGATAGGAGTAGTATCTGATTTCATATTGAAGGTATTGTTTTGAGTGGCCCAGTGATTCATACAAAAAGTCTTGACTCCAGCTGTAAGTGGTAAGGCACGCGATAGTAAGGCAGCAGGAGTGTTTGTAAGTCAGATATCAGCACAGTTTGATTCCAGCAGCCACCCACATCACTTTAACCTGCCAGTCCTAATTGTGACACCCTCTTCTATCATGCTAGACACTAGCATAGGTGCTTGTCCTGTTTTGGTTTCCCATAACAAGTTTTAAAATAAGACAATTTTAACTAGGCCTTCTTGGTGTCACAAATTACACACACTCGTACACACACACACACAAAAAGCCCTTGGGCAGAGGGAGGATATCACACCACAGCTCTCATTGTCTCCCTAAAACCTCTTCTTTTAGGAGTACTGCAAGTTTCCACCCAGCTATAATGACTGAAAATAAATAAATTCTTCTCCAATGAACAGCATCGACCCAGCCTATCCTTTTGATATTCTTTCAGAGGTTTTTGATGAAAACAGAATGGCTGGCTGATTAGCATTGCCTGAGGATGCAGTGCTGTCTTGTTTCCGAGAGTCACTGTCTACGTGGTTGCTTGCACCAGCTTCCTCTACAGCTAATTAAGGGCTGAAAAATAACAATGGGGAGTCTCGAAGCAATTAGTGGTTTTAAGTCAAGGCTTGAATACAAGGGAGTAAGGGGACACTGATAACATAATATTATTGTGTAATCTCCTTTAAGTGATATCTTGGCATATCGACATGCCTTTCTTTCTCTCTGTTCATAGTTCAAATTCTTCCTCCACCACGTCGTTGGCCAGTAACTCTCCGAAGACGGGCGCAAGTGATTGGGCTGTTCCACAGGCCTCCAGACTCAAGTACCGACAGCAGTTCAACACGCTAGACAAACTCATGAGTGGCTACTTGTCAGGTAGGTTTCACACACACACACACATACACACAAACACTGGGCCAGCTTCACTTCACACGCATGCACTCACGTACTCTTGTGATTGGTCCTAACCCCACTTGACAGAACGTGGCAGTCAGACGTACACAAACACATCAGTTTGCGTGAGAATTCAGTTCGCTGTGGTTTCTATTGTAATTTTTACTTCGCAGGACCTCAGGTTAGAAATGCACTGATAGCATCCAACCTGACCCAGACTCAGCTAGCTACCATCTGGTGAGTATAGTGTGTGTGTGTGTGTGTGTGTGTGTGTGTGTCTATTGATCAGGTCATATTTGCCTCTGCACTTAATGTGGTAATTATTACTGTGCTTTTTGGCACAAAACATTTCATGAATATGATTTAATGCCAATTGATTTGTCATTTAACATGCCCATTTGCCAATAATGTTTTTGATTTATCTGCTGTTAATGCTGAATTCTGTGATGATCCACACGTTGTTGGCTTCTATGGCAGGGGAAGGTAGTTGGGTAGAAATGATGTTGGAAATAAAACAAACATGGAAGATTATCCAAAATCATACTTCTGCCTTTGTCACAACTTGTTGTTGTGAGTGCTATAAACAGCAGTCTGGCCAGCTGATTGGAACCTTTAGCGTCTTTTAGCTCATTGTTATGGTTTATTGTTTTGGTTCACTCTTTGTGCTCTCCTCAGCGTTGTTTTGAGCCGCAGCAGGCAGCTGTTTTCAGCAAAAGAGCACTCACAAACCCAATGTACTCTACTTGCCCAGGACCAAACAGCAAACAGGCAAAATTAGCGGTGAAGATAGTGCAGCATTTAACATCTAAAGAGTCGGTAATTTCCCTCAGGAGTTGGTGGAGACCAATAACAAAAAGGAGAGTTGGAGCCAGGTAGTCAGAAACAGCTGATTTTATTGATGTGACTTACTATGTTGTGTGTACGTAGGACCTTGGCAGATGTGGATAAGGACGGTCAGTTACAAGGTGATGAGTTCATTCTGGCCATGCACCTGGTGGACATGGCTAAAACTGGCCGACCTCTACCCCTCACACTACCTCAAGACCTGGTACCCCCTTCTCTCAGGTGACGCATACACACAGATTGACACGCTCACTGAATGCCTCAATAAAATCTTAATTACAATCACAGATATTAGTTTTTTTTATCCTTTCAGAGGAGGAATCAAGTCCAGTGATCTTGTTAATGGAACGGGGCCCTACATACCTCCCTGTTTAATAGACACAATGGAGATAGAACCTACACAAAAGACCAAGAGCAGTGGTAAGGCATGTCCTGCACACTGTATGTTTTGTTATAATGTAAGTATTTGGGATTTCTCTGGGTCATACCTCTATTTTCCTCCTCTTCTTAGTGTCCTTTGAGGACAAGCTGAAGGAGAACTTTGTGCGAGGCAGCGCCGAGCTGGAGAAACGGCGACTGGCTCTGGAGGAAGCGCAGAGAAAGGAGAGGGAGAGGAGAGAGCGGGAGGAGAGGGAAAGGAGGGAAAGGGAGGCCAGGGAGCAGGAAAACCGGAGGAGGCTGGAGGAGGAGAGGCGGTTGGAGAGGCAGAGAGAGATGGAGAGACAGAGGGAGGAGGAGAGGGTGAGGGAGCTGGAGAGAAGGGAGGTGAGTGGGAGAAGTAGCCTCACCTGAGATTCTCAGCATCCAGAATGTCCGGTGACAATGTTTCTTCATACTTTCAGGCAGCGAAGCAGGAGATGGAGCGCCAGCGGAGAGAGGAGTGGGAGCATGGGAAGAAAGAGGAGCTGGGCAGGAGGAAAGGGGGTGAGCAGGAAGAGATCTCCCAACTCAGGGCCAAAAAGAAGAGTCTAGAGTTGGAGCTGGAGGCTGTGGTGAGACTCCGCTTACATTCTTAAATGTGCGTTCTTGCAATCCTGCAGTGCCAATGAAAGCATGGGCACGCACTAACATCAACTGACCGGTCTCACAGGGCAACAAGCACAAGCAGATCTCAGACTGTCTCCGCGACGCTCAGAGCAAGAGGCGGATTCTGAAGGCAGAGGTGGACCTTGTCAATCAGAAGAGGGACGCACGCATCACAGAGATCAACACGTTGCAGCTTCAGTTTGAGGTTAAAGAAGTGTGTTTTGCCTTCCCTGTCATACAGTTTGCATTTAAATTATTCCCATGAATGTTTCCTTCATTTCCTGTTTGTTTGTGTACGCCTCTCTCTTTGCCACAGGACTGGCAGAGGAAGCTCTCACAGCTGATCCCAGAACAACAGAGGCTGACCGAGAAGCTGCGAAACATCAACCTCAACAAACTCCCCTGTGGGTAACACAACGCCTGCTTGCACAACACAGAGACAACACGTCGGCCCATGAATTCACTCACCTGTCTCCGACCTTTGACCTTTGCCTTGTAGCGGTGGCTTTGACCTCTCTGAACGGGAGCGTGACGGAGAAAGGTGTTAATTGCCGGAGGCTGAAGGATCAGCTTGACACTCTGGAGAGGGAGACCACAGACAAACTGGCCCAGATGGAGCAGTACAACAAGGAGCTTAAGGTCGGTTATCAGCACAGACCAGACTCAGGATGTGGAGGATGGTAATGGCTCGTTTAGCCTCTCTCGGATTAGTTTAGACCATTTGATTTCAACACAATTCAGGACGAGCCAGGTCAAGCTACTACAAAAAGTGTCAGGCCACAGACTGTAGAAAAACTTTGATGTAGCATGTGTGATGTCGCCAATTGAGTTTCAGGACTTTAAGGACAGGTAGAAAATCAAGATTTGAATACTGTGATACATTAAGACACCTGTCAATAAAGCAAATATGTCCTAAAAGTAGCCATCTTGAAAGGAGCGTACCAGTGACTTTGCTTGTTTTTTTACATTTACATCACAATTAACTATTTGGAAAACCATGTTACTATGTTTTAGAAATCTGAATGTATTTTGCCTGCCGTTCTAGATATCCGTTGGTTTCCATCCAGATTCCTATGGTATCAAGAAGCAGACTCTCACAACTTGCTTGAGTTGTTCGATCCATCAGATTGGACATAAATAGTGCATTACAGTGTGTCAATCAGAGTTCAAACTGCATTAACACACTAACAAAATGTAACACTTACAAAAACTGATGCAAACTTATTGACCTAACTTCATAATAACAACAATGTGTCATTTTTACTTTTGTGTACTGAATAAACAAGATGTGACTTGTTAATTAATGAGCTTTAGATGTATGTATTTTTTTTACTTTGGAGAGAGCCAGGCTAGCTCCCCTTCCCCTGCTTTCAGTCTGGCGAGACATTCACTGCAAAAAAGCAAAGTAAGCGTATTTTCCAAAAAGATTGGCTCTTAACCTTTTTTTTGGGAGCATGTATTATCTTATATTTCAGGATAAAAGTTGGGCATTTTCAGAATAATACAGCAGTACAGCAAAATGAAGCAACATCACTATATAATGGATTACACCAATATTTCGAAACAGTAGCTGGTTTGTAGGGAGTTCTTTTTCTTTCCTTCAGCAGTGAATTACTGGAACAGAACAAAAACGGGGAGTTTTACACAAAAATTGCTGTCGTGAAATCTTGTTCAACTGGTTGTTGTAACTTTAGACATTCACCCCTCAGGCAAAGAAAACCTTGTTACCTAACTGTTATTGCACACACGCAGACTCTCATTCGCTGGCAGTAAGTCTGATAATTCAATACCTGTGATGGATGATGTCATGCCCTCTTACAATGTATCGTCAATCTGATACTAATAATTGCCGCATCAAAAAGCCTGCTCTTTCTGTTTTGATCTGTTCAATTGTTTTCTTTTCTTAACTGCTTTGCAAAGCTTTTAACGCCTTTCTTTCTCTCCTCCCTCTCTTTTTCCTCTGCTTCCCACTACCTGGACCATTTTACATTCTTCTCGTTTCTGGTTTTCCATTTATTTTTATTTCTCTCTTTTCTTACTGCTTTCCTTTTACTCAAACCTTTCTTCTTTTAACTCCCACACAACTCACCACTGTATTTTTCGCTTTGTCTCGATCACACTTATTATTTTTCTTTCACTTTCTGTCCATCCCATCCTCTGTCGACTCCCTCTGGCGTTACCCTGTGTGTTTCTTTCATAGCTTGGGGATATGGATGACTGTGTCCTGCGGGGCCTTCTGTCTCTGCTGGCCTGCCTCAGCCAGCTCTTCCTTCTCATCAAGGTTATCGTTCTTCTTCTCTGCCTGTCTCTCTCTCTACCTCTCACTGTGTAATCTTTTCCCCCACTCGTCCTTATTATGTTTATTTCTCATCTCACCTGTTTTCCCTTAAGCCACTATCTTCAATCGTCTTGTTTCTTTTTCATCCCGCAATGATTCGATCCCATCGCTCATCTTTGGTCTTTTGTGTTTTGACTCATTATTAAATGGAGCTCTGCTTTGGTGCCATGCCTTCTCTTTTTTTTCTTCTTTTTTTCCACATGGGATGTGTTTTTTTGTGTAAACAGGATGCACCCTGAGGGGACAACGCACACACACAATGTGTGTTAGAAAAGTTGAACTCAGCTTATGCATATGTACACACATCTGCATGGTTTTGTGAATGGCTGTGAGTTTGTGGGCTGGCTCAGTCCTCACTTTTGCATGTTTACAATGATTGTATTT
The DNA here is from genome assembly GCA_036023655.1 of Nannoperca australis. Classification (NCBI taxonomy): domain Eukaryota; kingdom Metazoa; phylum Chordata; class Actinopteri; order Centrarchiformes; family Percichthyidae; genus Nannoperca; species Nannoperca australis. The sequence continues at coordinate 9,356 of JAVQJD010075852.1, forward strand.
GTATAATTGCATCAAACCACCACGCATGTACAGATGAAACACATGTACATCTTTCTATAGATTGAGTAAAAGTGTAATATATAGTACTGTGCATCAGCTGCTTTGTGGTTGGAGCAGAATTAAAGCTTGCATACAGTTGTGTTGTGCTTCGTGCTTGATCTTAACTGTTTCTGCACTGTTAAAACCGTTGATGCTTGTGTCTTGTATATCTCTCTTATTTATTGCCTGTTCTGTGACTGCATCAGGAGCTGAGGGAGAAGCAGGTGAGGCAGCAGTCTGTCCTGGATGACCTGCACAGAGTCAAAGAGGAGAAACTGAGGGAGCTGCATAGACGCAGGGAGGAGGAGATAGAAAGACAAAGGAGGGAGGAAGAGGAGGCAGCAGCCAGGTGATTGTGAGGGAACATGTGACTTATATCTGTGTGTTTGTGTTGGGAGCAAATTATTCATGATACTTAACTTGAATCAGCTTTTTCTCGAGATTTCTTTTTTAGATGACCTTAATTTTAAATAAATCATATGTTCTGCATTTACTTCCCACAGACAGGCGAAGCTGGAGCAAGAGAGAAGAGAGCAGGAGAAGAGGGAGAAGGAAGAAGAGGAGGCGCGTCAAAGGAGGCTCCTGGAGGAGCAGAGGGCCAGACAGAGGGAGGAGGAGGAGAGGGAGGCACAGGCTCGCCTCCGAGCAGCACAGGAGAAAGCACAGGAAGAGGAGAGGAGGAGGAGACAGGAGGAGGAGGAGACGAAGAAGAGGGAGGAGGAAGAGGGAGAAAGGAAACGGAAAGAGTTGGAGGAGGAAAGGAGGAGGAAAGAAGAGCAGGAAAGAGGAGGGCAGCAGCCAGTGTTGGTGGCTCAGCGACCCTCCAAGCTGACCACATATAGAGCTCTGTACTCGTTTGTTGCCCGGAACACAGATGAGCTGGGTATCGACGCAGACTGCCTCATAGAGGTACAAGACACACTCACACTGTCTCCCCTTACTGGTGATGCATGTGTGGGCTGTGTTTTTGCAACAGTTTTGCAACAAAAATATTTCAGCATTTCATATTTCCTCTAAAATCTTGTTATTTTATTTACTTCTTTTGCTTTTTAAGAAAATGTTGTTTCTGTATCAGCAGCCAAACTCCTTTTAAGTGAGTCACAAATGAAATCAAATTTATTGGAATTGTTAATCATTATTAGTTATTTCTGTCAGATATACTGTACACTATGTTCACTGTGGACCACCTCTCAGCTTTTAAAATCACATTAGCCTAACTTTATAGCTCGCTAGCATTAACTAGTTAGCTAACTTTACTGATGAGTGGGCATTGGCAAAAGCTGCAGGACAGAAATGGAGAGGGTCAAGTGAAAAGAAAGAGTTGACACCAGCTGTTTGCTTCACAGTGACAGTAAAGCAAACAGCTGGTGATTAAACTGCAATATGTCAGTGTGCAGTGATCATAATGCATGCACACAGGCCTGTTCACACCCCATTACCATGACATGTTTTTTGGGATGGGTGTCTAAACACCCTAATTGTTCGTGATTGCTGTGTAATTGTTCCTGATTGGTCCAAAAGATGACTGCAGTTGTGAACCAACATGTTTATCATCATCACCTTGTTACATGCGATTGTGGTTGATTAAGCTGTGTTTTCCATGATGCAGGTGGATGAGCAGACCGTTGGTGAGCCTGGCTGGTTGTGTGGGAGTTACCGTGGAAACAGGGGCTGGTTCCCCCAGAGTTACGCAGAGAAATGTCCTGCTCCACTTACTACTGAGGCTGCCCCGTCTGCACCTGGAAAAACATCCTGTCTGCCGCCACCACTTAACACAGGGTAACATACCGAAAGAAACAGAATGGGACAGCCTCAGAGATATTTTCTCTGTCATATTTCAGTCCCCGTATGCTAAAGAAAGTACAGTTTTGTGTCTTTTTTGCTACCTGCTATTATCTAACAGTCACCTCGAGGATTGTAAGTTATTCCACCGTTAGGTTGTTTTTTTGTTACTTGAGTTGGCTCCTTCCCTAATGGTTTGTCCCTCCTGTTTTACCCAGAGTCCCAGATGGGGATGTAGCAGGTGACCGCACTGTTCTTGCCCAATCAGACACTTCACAGGTAAGGAGCAAAGTTTGACTTATGTTTACTTTTAACTCCAACAATTTTTTTTGTGACCTACTCCAGATGCAGATTGAAATCCTGTTTTGTTGCTGTGTCATTTCAGAGATTAGCATACATTTTCTGGATGAAGTAGCCATGTTTAATTCAGGAGCAACATGGGAGTTGAATCTGTATTTATAGTTTCTGTATTTACTCTCTGTTATCCGGCATCACAAGGACAAAAGGTTTTCATAGTGTCTTTTCAAAAAGGTTTTTAGAGCAATTAGTTTCCATCATTTTGAGATCTGCTGTCAGAAAATGGCACAAACAAATCATGAGCTTTTGGATTATTTGGGGCTTCCCTGCCATGCCAGTTTTAAGATGCTATAATCAATATTTTTATATTAACCACCCATCAAACGACCGTGTCTAAAGATTTGTAATGACAAACCCGCAAATAATTATCATCTAACTCTGCAGGTCACCTCAGCTCTACCAAGCTTTTTAAATTTCTGTCGGCTCATTGCTTTGGTTTTCCGGCTCCCTACTTTACTTTACTCTCAGCACTCACAGGAGGCAACTGTTATATTCACTCATATTCCGACTGTATCCTACCTCTTACCTGTCCAGTTGCACTAAACAGCAGACAGATAAAGATAAATACCTGCTGACCATTAGTGGAGCATTTAGCAGCTAGAGAGTCAGATATTTCCCTCAGGAGTTGGTGGAGACCAAAAATGCTAATGTTTCTCTGTATGTGCTGGATGTGTAAATAAGCTGCTCCAAGGTAGCAAACAAATCATTTAATGAAGGTTTAATCATAGTTTAAACTATTTACTTTGCTAGGTTTCCTGTTGGTTTAGTGATGTCTGCCTTTGTAATATATCTGAGCTATAAACTGGTTCTGATGGGCGAGGAACTAGGTCTGGCTAGGGTACACACAGTGCTGCTGACACCAACACACACATCTTCAGCAGCAGCATGGCTGTATATTTATAGCTTCTCTATTGGGAGTTTCTCTCTCTCTCTCTCTCTCTCTCTCTCTCTCTCTCTCTCTCTC
>JAVQJD010075868.1:0-19063 GCA_036023655.1 Nannoperca australis
AAAATAAGTAAAAACTAAAGGGATAATTTTTATTTATTCTTTTATTTATTTCTCTTTATATTTCCACATTTATTGTTTTATTCTTTTACAGATTTTTTTCTTTTTTGTGGCACTCCTATCGCTCCATAACTACAAACTGCAGTTGGTGACGTTGAATGAAGTTCGGTGCAACTCGAGAGTTTGGCCGGCAGAGGGCGCTCACCTGAGACCAAGTTACTAAAGTAACTGAGTACATTTATTAACTCACATATGAATTCTGAGGCACTAGATCTTCAGTATCTTCATTATATGCTGCTTTATAAGGAAATATTGTACTTTTTAATGTGACTACATTACTTGGACAGCTTGTTACTCTGAAGATGTTAGTGAAGATAATTTATAGTTTATAGAATATGTTGTTTTATAAATGACTCAACCTGCCAGTAGTACATGAATGGAGGCTGTCACAGCAGCAGATTGAGATTCACATACTTCTGACCATGTAGTGTGTTAGTTTAGTTTATGCCAGACAAGCTGAGCTCTTTAGGAATGATTTAGTTTGTTTTTTTGGTATAATATTCAATTGAGGCAATACAAGAAACAATTTAAAATGTGCAATATAATTGGTGTTCAGATGTGTTAATAAATATATATATATATACTTAAATATACTTTTACAACAGCACACAAAAAGAAAATAATATGGTATTGGTTGTTTCTAATTAGCCTATGTTGTCGTCTTATTGCAGCTAATGTAGAAAAGCTCTGCTAGATCTTTGATACAGATGTTTTAAAGCTGAATAAGATTTAGTTGAAAGTGAAAAAGTGTTAACATGTATGAAGCAAGAGACCCAGAATGACTTGTGGTTTGAGTTGAGCATTATTGTGATTTAATTCACTATATCTTATATCACAAAGAAAGTCTTTAAAAATGCAGACTAGGATTTCTGTATATAAACTGTACACAAAAAGCAAGGCACTATACATTCAGATTGATCAAGCTGCTGCCTCTCTCTCTCTCGTAGAAGTCAAACCTTTAAATTACAACTCTCACACCAGTAAGTCAGAGTCTTTTAAGCAAGTTTAACACGGCCGAGGCCCGATAGCATCCAGACACAACTTTCCTCACAACGTCTGACGTCACTGGAGTTGTTTTTACATAGACACAAAGTCACAAACACACCTACACACACATTTACACAAATAAACATTAAACACACACACACGTACAAACATTATATACAGTCGCACACGCATACATACACAACCACAGCATGGCACTGTTTGACACCGAGCATCCGAGTGTGCACATTTTCTTCCACCACATCCAAGAGCAGTGGCTTCAGTGTTTGGAGGAGACTCCGATCACACAAACACCATGAACCACAGCAAGGTGCGTTTCTTTCTCCTCTCAAATCATCTGGATTTCATTTTCTTATGTAGACCAAGTAGAAATATAAAACGTGACTGTAAGCAACGTGTCATCCTTCATGTTGTCTTCAGATTCAGTGTGAATGTCTCTCCCAGTGTCCTCTGTGTTTCCACCAAGACGTTTCCTGTGTCTCCAGCTCAGCTCGCGCGCCATCTTTGATTACAAACTTTCTTAAAATAGTTCTTTGGCCTTCTTCAAGTTCACTTGCTTCCACCCTGGTAGACTTTCGTATTCCTCTCTCTTCATCTCCAAAGCTTTCTGCAATTAGAAGAACCAGTTTGCCAGGATGATGATGACACGGTCTTTGTTGAATCAGAAATACTGTTTCCTGTACCTGATAATAGTCACTGTAGCTAAAGAAAAAGACCAAAATGACACAAAAGACACTTTATGATCGTTTTTTTAACCTAAAACAATCTGTAATTTTTCAAACTGCAGTAAATCTGGTTTCTTTCTTTCAAGAGCAGATTTTTATGCTTTTAAAACACATCTGAATGTTTCAAACTTCTTCTACAGCAGAAAGTCTTCTTCTCATATATGTTGCATCAAAAACCGTGACTGTGAAAGTACCACGAAATATTACAAAGTTCTGCAGACGAAGTAAAGTCAAATTGAGGTGCATCATACGGCTTTTTATGAGAAAACAATGCAATATCTTGTACATTTTTGTACACGTTTGTGACATTTACGACTGCTGATTCACTGTTTGTGTAATAAAATACTCGACAGCCAGCACAGTGACGCTATGTTAATAATGCATCTAGTGCTCTGTGGGTTTTTACTGTCGACCAGAACCTCAGCGAACCAGTTCTGCCTTAAAAGGACGGTTCAGTTGTTTCGAGCCTCCATCTTGTGCCCCACAGACAGACAGTGAGTCAGGCTGCAGGGAAGCTGACGGTGAATCACAAGTGCGTTTATGTGAACTATGAGGAAGGAGGAGTGTGTGTGTGTGTGTGTGTGAAGAGAAGAGCAGCAGAGGTGTGCAGGTGTAGCTGGAGGTGTCGAGTACAGACAGAAGAGAGGAACAGTGGCTGCACAATATAAAGTCTCCATCATCACAGTAGTTTACATTTGAATTAAGGACGTGTGTTTAAAATGGTTAAATACAATGTTACAATCTAGGGTTGTATATTTTTGGAAGTCGCTTTGGATAAAAGCGTCTGCTAAATGCCTAAATGTAATGTAATGTAATGTATAGAAGCCCATTCCTGCTAGAGAGAAAAGATCAAAAACAAGACATTTTAAAAATAAAATGTCTCTTAGTAACTAAAAATGATGCAATAAGGACAGCGTTTTGAATTATTAGAGCTGCAACTAACGATTATTTTCATTATTTGCTTCAAAAATGTGAAAATAGTGAAACATCCCAAAGTGACGTCTTTTGGGAAGTTTCTGTGTTCGACCGAACAAAAGCATTTGATTTAAAACAATAGAAAACAGAGAAAAGCACCCCCATGTTGGAGGAGCTGGAACCAAACAGTGTTCGGTGTTATTCACAATTAATTGATTATCAAAAATAGATGCTGAATTACTAATAAGTTAAGAGTCCTAAGAGTGTGAAAAATGAACGTACTAATTCAAAATGATGATATAATGACACATAATGTAAACATAATACACATGAACAGTTATATAAACACATGCTTGTAATTGTTTCATCTCTTTTGTCTCATGCAGGAATGGGATGTAAGTTTGGCTCGTGTGTCCTTTTATATTCTTCTGCTGTGTGAAGCTCCTTTGTGAGCGCAGCGGATGAACCGGACGTGACTGTTGTGTCCGACCAGATAATCAGGGTGATGTTTTCAGACGTGATTGTGCAGCCGAGCGCGAAACCTCCGTCCTCAACCAGCAGCGCTCTTAGAGACGGCAGTGAAACAAACAGGAGTGACTGAGAGTTTTCAAACCCACACAAAGTGAAAGAAGAAGTGCTGACGTGCTGGAGAGAAGGAGGGAGTCGCCAAATGCTGCTTACCTGAATCCACCTACAACTTGCTCTGTGAAGTGAGAGTTAGACGGAGTTAGGGTGCATTATATCAAAGAGGTGTTGTAGTCATCCACTTTAGATTTAGAGGGAAAATCCACCTTGAAATAGTTTTACTATTTAATACATAAACGTGGAGAGGAAGTTATTGTGTGATGAACTGTTGTCGTTTCTTTCCTGAAGCTGTTTCTTCTCTCCAGCTCTGGAGCCGCTTCTGGAAACATCTCGATGTAGCATTACACTGTCAACGTTTAGTCATTTATCTAGAAAAGACACCACTGAATAATCACCTGTCAGTTTAAGAGCTCTTCAGATACTGACGGGAGACTATCCTTGAATCACAAACCTCTCCACACACACACTCAGTGTGAACCGAAGTCTTTACTGCAAAACATTCGTTTCATTTCAACGTGGTAGATCTTTCAATAACTTACAGTTTGAATGTTATTAAACACAACTACAGATCTTTTCCTGTGATGAGGTTTTGATGTGTATGATCTTGTATTTGAGGTAAATGTGCCTCTTAAATCACCAACATTTCCTAAAAGGTCTGATGGAGCGAGGGAAAAGGGATGTTTATTTTTAACCGCGCCTCTAACGTCACAAACAATAAATGAAAATACAAAAACAATCCGATTTTGTGTGTTTACTGACCTCAAAGTCCTGGTCGGACAGGTAGATCTCCAGCCGCAGCGGGTCCACTCCCTCTGGGAGTGGCCGGGCCTGCAGCTGAGCCAGAGGGAAGGTGTTCTGACAGAGCCGGGCCAGCACGTCCTCCACCAGGATGATCTGGTTACAGACCTCCGCCTCCTGCAGCCACAACAGAGGACACGGCGTGAAGCCCTTTGTGAAGGGAGCCGGTGTTAAGTGAACACAGAGGCTGTATATTTATGTTTTCTTCACTATTTGCGAGCTCATTGTTATTGTGTCGAGCGTGGTTTCCAGTTCTGGAGTTTTTGCCTGGTCACTTCCTGTTTTATTTTGAAGTCATGTTGGTCTGTTGTGTATTCTCCCAATTTCCTGTCTCAGATTGTTTCCACCTGTTGCTCGTTACAGTGTGTATTTAGTCTTGTTTTTGCTCTAAGTAGTAATCTATATTGAGTCTGTTTCGAGAGAGTTAGTTTAGCTTTTTGTTTGTTTGTTTTTACTTATCTAAAGTTTTGCTGCCGTGTCAGTCCTTTTCTTTTTGGCAGCAAATGGTTTTGAGGCCCTGTGCTCAGTTTTATCCTCTAAATAAACAGCGTTTTTGTTTACTCTAATCTGCATCCGAGTCGTTCTAGTTCCCCGTCACCAAACCCTGACACTCACTGTTTTCACTCTAAGTACTGTACGTAGAAGAGAGGGGAGATGCTGGAGGGAGGCCATGTTTGTGTTTATGTGTCGTGCATTTTATTTAAATTTTCCGTGTGAAGAGATTCAATAAAAGTGAGAAGAGGCCAGTCTCAGTCTGATGAAAGGAGGCTGAATGAAACCCCTTCTGACTTTTGACTGACATCACGGTATTGTGATATAAATCAGATTACATGTGAACAGCTTCTGTGAGTGCACGTGTGTGTCGCTGACCCCCTCGGTGATCTCAGCCACGTCCTCTCTGTGCTCCCAGCTGGGGAACATGTTGGTGAAGGTGAGCGGCTCCAGACCGGCATGGATCAGATACGACTTCTGGGGCTTCTTCTCGTTCTTCTCTGAAGGTGAAAATCAACTCAAGTGAAAATGACCGATGTGCCTCAAATCTGCACCACGTTTAGTAATCTAAACACTGCCACTTCATTCCAACAGCTTTCATTATAATTGGCACGTTTTCATTTTACAATTTAATTATTCTTTTGTAAGATTTTAATATCCAGGAAGTGTTATTTGGTGAAGAAATTGTGAACACTGTACAAGAGTTAAAGTCACAGTAAAAACAAAATTATTATATTTGTGATTTTCTTGCTTTTCTCTTAGAACTGTGTCAAAATCATTTCTATTTTTCTGAAAATATTCCTTTACCACTTCATGGCATACTAGTAGTTACACCAAGTTTACCCTGTAATACCCCAACAGATTTCTGATTCTTATCATGCACAGTACAAACTGCAACTTCTCAAACACTGCTGCATTTTGTGGGTGTTAATCAGTGGCTAGGATTTATAATATTCTACTATATTCAGTCTATTAGTGCAGTATCACGTATCTTTCACTGCAGCACTTCTTCCTCGTCCTAACCTTTGCAGTACTGCAGCACGGTCTCCATCGCACACTTCCTGTCTGCGTCCCAGCGGATCCGAGCCGAGCCGGTGCTCTCGCTGTCCTGAGGCCACCAGCCCTGCCACAGGTAAACCTCGTGGAAGTTATCCACCAGGAACAACGCTGGGGGGGGGGGCGACATGATGATATCACTGTATGAGACATGTGTCCGCCTCACACAAGCTGTACAGATGGCAACAAGTCTTTGACCAGGCCTCACCAGGTTGCGGTGCATTGTACAGGTCTTCCTGCAGGAAGGGCAGCGAGCTGACCAGGTCTGGAGCTCTGGACGGGTGGAAGAACTCATTCGCCATGAACTCTCCGGATGTGCTGCCCAGCTGGAACAGCCGTGGGGTGAAGTTGAATTTACCTGGATCTGAAAATAAAATAACAACGTGTAACGAGATAAATCAAGGTTTGGAGCTATGTATTGATCAGTAGATTTTAAGATTTTAAATAGAAGTTATTTGTAATTGTACCATATCTTAGATGTACTGTTGGCCCCAGTATCCAGTCGTACTGGAGGCCTTTCAAAAGGTTGAAATTTCATTTACATAACTTTATTTGGGCAATTTTAAGTGTCAAAATACCAAATCCCTCCAATTTCTGTCAAAAGTAATGGTACTATCTGTGTCTGAGGCCTTATGTCTGGCTGAGTGTGCACATCATTAAAGACACTGGCACATGCTACCTTGCAGCATGCAGTCGTAGGCTTTCCGGTCTTTTCTCCCCAGAGCCTCCCAGAAGCCTGGAGGCTCCATGCCCTCATCACACTCGTGGATGGTCACCTTACTGCTGCTGTGGAGACCCGCCTCCAGTGGACACCTGAGAGAAACAACAGGGAACCACAATGCAATCCAGAGTGCAAGAATATTTCATGATGCTTCTCTGCAACACTGACCATCTTAACTGATGCTTATTCATGAAGCAGTATCTCGAAAGTCGTCCTGAAAACGTCGACATAACAACTCACCGCTCTTTGATCTTGAGTGCGGCCGTGTTCCCCACGCTGCGAGTGTGTAGCTGCGTCTTGCACCCATTCCACAGGTAGATGATGGCCTTGTTGATGTTGAGCAGGATCATGGAGGCTCTGGAGCGCAGGCTGCTGCAGTGACACGCCACCTCCAGCAGGTGGCCCTCCACCGGCACCTCGCCCCGCACACAGTAGAGACGCCACTCACCTGCACGCAGACGAGCAGGCGGATGATCAGACGGAGTGATAAGAAGGGTCTCATTTATGTTTTATTTCATAAATGGCCACTTGAAATATTTTGGTACAAAGGTTATAAGATGGGAAGCTTCATTAGTTGACACTTTATGATGACTTTCTAAAATATATATACATATTAATACAAAAATGGAGGAAGAAATAAGGTACTAAGGCATTAAAAGAAATGTTAATATGTTTACTCTGAGTGTTCTCCTCCTCCTCCTCCCTCTTGCCAGCGTGGACGATCATCCCTCCATTGAAGCACTGCAGGAAACATGGAGGCTCCTTTTCTTGCTGCACCTGAACCTGTAACAGATACAGGAAACCCCAAACTTTAGACATGCTGCTAATGCAAACAAAAAAATACCTCAATGACTGCACACAGTACGTACAGTAGCATGCTCATAGACACCGACATCAGGAAACATCTGAATATCATTCATTCATTTATGATTATGCTATAAAATTAGTATTGACATAAAACTATGAGGGTTATTGTGGTATTGGTAAGTCCTCTTCCAGATCTCAATACTAGTCTATTCTTATATTAGTTATTAGTTATATAAAAAGAAACACAAGAAAAGATTGTGAAAACCTTTGACAAACCGACCACATCATAATATGTAATACTGCATGGGGGAGCAAAAGTCCATGTAATTTACAAATAAAAATGAGAAAATGATCTTTTTTACACTAGAAACCAGTTGATGAGCACCCTTGTCTTCCTGTTAGATTCATATTTAGTGTCTGTTCTGGTGATTTTGGCTGGTGTACCTGTGCCCCCCTCTCCTCGTCCAGCTCCACCGTCATCAGCGCTGACGTTCCTTTCTCGCTGACGGTGGAGTGTCGACCCTGCCAGAAGAAGTAGCAGCATTTCTCCTTCCCCGGCCCGCTGCTCCTTGCCTCGGGGTTCTGCCTACGACCGACTGGGACACACAAACGCACCCAAAAATACCGCAGTCAGTACCGCACACTTTAATTTATCTCCCCGTGCAAAGCATGACATCTTAACCTCACTGTAGTTACCTAAACACAGGGGTCAAATACTACGTGCGTATCCTTGCGATTTGTGACAATGAATGTCCTTACATTTAGATTTAGTGCTTCAAATGTAATGCATTTAATTAATTGAATATATTGTTGTTGATTTAATTTTAGTTTGACATTCTTTAAATTTCTAGTCAAAACAATCTACTGTAGATGTTTTAAATCTAAGGCTGACTGGACATCCAAGCTGCTTCATCACTTTCATTCTTTTTTCAACCTTATTTTCCCTTTGGTTCGGTGCTCATTAAACTATTTCAACATGTTAAGTATGGCTTTGTTTTGATTTGAATGCAGCTGCTGTTACTGGTTACTGTTTCTTCAGTTTAATAAATGTTGCAGTTTGCATGTACTAGTAAACACAGGAGTTGGTCCACAGTGACTGACCTGAGGTGCTGACCATGTACTTCCACTTGACCACGTATGCGTCTCCCTCGTGGAACTGGCCGATGCTCTGACGTGGCAGGCGGCTGTAGTCGAACTCCAGGATATGCCAGACGTCGACCGACACTGTGATGATCTCCTGAGTCCTCATGTGGTCCTCGGTCTCCACTGGGCCGTGGCCGCGGCCGACATTTACCCCGTCCAAGATGGTGGAAATGGACGACTGGAGGACGGGCAGCATCAGGGTTGTGTTGTAAGGCCGGCATTCTCGCCCCGGGGCCTCCTGAGAGAGAGAAGAGGCAAAGATCACATTCAGGATTCATGATGAAAGTATATTTGTAATAATCATCATCAAAACGTGTTGGATTTGCACCTTCTGCTCAGGTACCAGCTCGCCGCCTTCCTTTGTCGACTTTGCTTCAGTCCAGTCCATGAACTTCTCTTTGAACAAGATCGTCTCGTTGTGCTCCGTCAGCCTGCCAAATATCGCCCAATCAGGACGGCCCTGGCCCTTCCTGGCAATGAGCGCACACACAGACACAAAAGACAGGGGAAGAAATGTCAAAGTTAAACTTTAGGTTTGCGTCAGCCTTCAGAAAATGAATGCAAGTCAATGAAATGTTAGTGCAAGTGAGTGAACAGGCGTGTGTGTTTCCTGCCTGGGTATGAGTGTGTTGCAGCCTCCAGGGTCCAGCGGGTTGATGTCACAGCAGGTGTAGTCAAACATCCCGTTCCAGAGGTGTTTGGCGAGCTGGAAGGCCACTTTCCTCTGGGCCAGAGTCACCTCTTTACCGTGCCACACATACACCTCACTGCCAAAGTCAAACACCAACACCTGCAGGAACAGAAACAATGAGGAAGCATACGTGTGTCCGTTTATTTTGATTGTCCGTGTTAGCTAACACTACACAGCTGCTTTGTTTTAATGAACGCCTCTCCATGCACCATGTGGACGATGCTCATTAATAAGTACCTCTCTTCCAGTTTTTAAAACAAGACCCATCTATATTACATGTCTGTAATTACATGTACGCAATACCAGAAGAGCGTTAGTACACTAGAAACAAACAATATATAAAAAACACAAGTGACAGCACAACAACATAAATCACAACAAACTACATCGTGTAGACCTCAACTACCACGACTAGTTTAGACAAAACTACTGATGATCCACCGTTTATGTGCAGAATAAACAGTGCACTCTTTGGTCTGAGCCCCAGAATCCTGAACCCATTTTTCGGCAGCAGCAGCAGCAGCAGCAGTACACAGATGGATGTAGGAGGTGCTCGCTATGGCACCTGCTGTTGCTAGGCAACAAATTAAAACCAGCTTGAAGCAGAGTGCTGCTCTTAACAAAAAGTGAAATATTATAAATATTGATATTTAGAGCTTGGTGCCACCATCAGATACTCTTTAACGAAATGATAAAACAGCATGATGTGAAGTTACATAGTGTGGATGCTGCGATACATTCTGGTGTAATGAGGCTACTGGAAACAAACACTTGGAAGCAGTGTTTGTTTCCAGTAGCCTCATTACACCAGAACAGCAACTGGAAGTTAAAAAGCACAACTCTTACAGTATAAAATGAGTTGTATGTAATCATTAAAAACCCTGACAGCACATACACTCCATTCAAATATAAAACAAAGATACTGAGAGGCACTGACCTCCGTGGACACCAGCAGAGAGGTGCGAGGGACCTTCCCCCACTCGTCATCATCAGGAACCAGTTTGTCGTCCAGCAGTCTGAAGATACAGTTGGTTTCTACGATGGCATTCTCAAACTGCTCATCCTCCTCTGGTGGGCCTGCGGCTGTAGCACAATTACACACTTATAATGTGCCAAATATCAGCTTAACTGCCTGCATGCATCCAAAAGCACCCAGAAAGAACAATCAGTGTGTAGCAGGGTTTCTGTACACGCATCGTAAACATCCAACAACCTAAGCTTTCACGTTAAACCTGAGAATCAGGGGCTTGTGGGGCTTACGTTGGTAAGCAGTCTGTCCTCCCAGGATGGTCCAGAACTGCTGGGTTTCTGGACCCTGTGGGTTGACCCCTTCCTCAATGGTCTGCACCTGGTTGGCCCTGCAGCCCATGTCCTTCTTCGTCTGGATGAAGGTTGCCAAATCTATTGCCTACCGGCAAAAAACAAAGATCTGAACTTGACTTTTCTTGATTAAGCCAGGGATGGTGAACTGACCTACATCATCCAGAGCTACAACTTATCAATACTGAACGCAAGGTTCCTGTGAAGACACTTGAATCTTGTTGGGGTTTTTTGTGCATAAAGTCATAATACATTAAGTAAACCTCACTGAGCAAGGAGACAGAGTAGAACAACACGTTTATTAGAAAGTGTCTAGACAGACCTTCTCTGGGGAAATAGAAGAGCTGTAGCGTAGCCTGAAAGCATGTGTTTGATGAGGAACACAGGTGGGTTTGCGTGACAGTGTGTGTGTGTGTGTGTGTGTGTGTGTGTGTGTGTGTGTGTGTGTGCGCGTCAATGAATCATCTTTGCTCTAATGCCAATATTACAACAGATTACAAAACTCTGTAATCGTCTGTAATAACACAGGTACGGTGCTCACCTTTGCCTTCTCGATGACATTTGAGAACTCTCCTATCCAGACGACGCAGTGCTCCGGAGTGACCAACAGGAAACAGTCGCCGCTGTTCAGTGATGACGCTCTGGGCTCCACTAATCTGGTCTGAACGTGACGACGACCTGGAGACAACAAAGTCAACTTAATTAATCTCTTGAGTTATACCTTTCATCAGAATAAAAACGTAATATGTCAACAAAGCTGGGTTATGGTAACTTAGCATTTTTAAAGGAATAGTTTGACACTTTGGAATAAAGACAGTTATTTGTTTTATATGAAAAGATCCAGTCTCATATCTGTACTTTAAATATAAGGCTACAGCCAGCCACAAATTAGCTTAGCTTAGCGCAAAGACTGGAAACAGGTGGAAACAGCTAGCCTAGCTCGGTCTGAAGGTAAAACAATCTTCCTAGCAGTGCCTCCAAAGTTCACTAATTAACACAATACATCATTAAAACACGTTTGTTTTAATCTGTACAAAACTGAAATGTTAAAACAACAATTTGCTGTTTTATTGGTGGTTGTGTGCTGGACTATTTCTTGGCTGGGAGCAGTAATTTCCTGGAATCTCCTCCACTGGTTGCCTAGCAACTGCTCCTAGTCAGGAAACTGGCCACCATTTCCCAAAATATCAAACTATTAAACTTTACCAACTACTGAAGATAGTCAAATCTACAAAAGGTTAACATCCATTATCCCTGAACCCTGGAAGTAAAGAAAGTGGCAGGAAGGGAACTTCAAAAGATGGCGGCATAGGTCATGCAGGTAAAACACAATGTGGCTCAGCAAAGTCAAAAAGTGTTTTTTTACCTTTGATCTGCATCAGCATAAGGTTCTTGAACGGCACGGCGCTGTTGTTGGACATCTGCTCAGAGATGTTGATGCTGCGCAGACTCACGCTGCTGAAGTTTTCTTTACTGGCCAGACCTGCCAGAGCAGCCTCAGAGTACTCTGAGGTTTTATTCACTGGAATGGAAGAGTACGCATTTTATGGAGGTAGAAAAACATGCATGCTTCATTAAATTATTAGGAAATTAAATCCTTTCTGTAAACACTGCTACAGAAGTAGGTCATTCCAATTAGTACTGTAGTTCTGTAGTCTGTAAACAACGATAATGTTTCCAGTTTTCCACTGGTATCTTTGACTACAAACAACATGACAAACACAGGCTGTCCTCCTCACACTCACTCTTCTCAGTCTTCATCCTCTTGCTCTCCAGCTGCGCCACATTCAGTCTCTGCTCGGTGTACTCGTGCCTGATGTCCTCTCTGGCTGCCAGCATCTTCAGAGGGTTTCTGGACGACTGGACGTTCCTGGATGGACGCACCGATCGCTTATGCTGCACCATGGCCGAAGTCAACCTGGACAGGAAGAAAAGCATGAGCATACATGCAGGTGGTGTGTGACGTGTATTCAGTATATGCATGTGTGTGTGTGTGTATTTAATTTTCTTACTTGGGACCCTGAGATCCAAAGATGGTGTCAAAATCCTCACTGATCTCGATCCTGGTGGGCATGCGTGGAAATTCAGTGACGCGTCTGTAGAACTTGGAGAAGATTTCGTCATCCAGCTTCATCACTTCCTTCACTGCCTTCTCTGTAACTGTTAAGGTGGTTTCCTGCAGACCTGCCACTGATCAACAAAGAAAAGTGAATGCGAAACTAGATTAGGCCCTAATACCAAAAGGAGTCGATACACAACAAGGGTAGAATTTGGCGAAAAAGCAGGAAAACAGGCTTGTGAAAATCACTATAGGTGAAAATGTAAAGTTCAGGTGTGATGAAGGACTGCTACATGCTCTGCAAACAACCACACAATGAGGAAGTACATACCTTTGCTGTTCAGACGTCCCAAGAAGCTCTCCAACTTGTCTAGTTTCTTATCCGATTCCATGTTTGGTCTGGCCTCAATTTCTATAAATGGAATAATTCAATCTCACTAATGGTGACATACAAGGTTGAATCCTCTTTAAGCAGCTAAAGAAATGATGAGCATGTTTAAATGATTTTTGTAAATACATGTATTGTGCAGTACATGTGCTTTAAAATGAAAGTACTATTCATTTCTGGCTGAAGCAACAGCAAATGTGAAAACAGACTTCAGTCCATTCAGGTTTAAACCGCACTGGTTGATAAGATCCTCTGACTGGGATATTTCTTTAGCTGTGGTGGCAGTGATGACACAAGACCTGGAAGTCTGTCTCACCCTCTTGTGGTTTGTTGACAGCAGGCATGCTGCTCTTGAGTTTGGTGGAGACCGGTGACAGGATGGGACTGATAACTGAGGAGGAGGCTGCCAGGCCTGCGGACAGAACCAAGTACATCTGAGATAGGACAAAATGTTTGACACAGTGGAGAGATAATATGTTGCATTCAAAATCAAAACATAATGAGTTTACCACCTATTTTAAAAAAAGAAATTATCTGAAAGGAAATGATCAATTTGATAATATTCAGCTCTCAGATGAGGTGTCTCTTTGCATGTTAGCAGCACTAGATGATCAAGTTACAACCTGAATTTTGACAAAGATCATTCAATCATTGAATGTAACCTAAACCTCTGTTGCTCCTCCCATGTTTGATAAGTGACAGAAGACACTTTTGCATTGCATTAAGTTCTGATTCTTTCCAGAAATCTTTCCACAAATGATTATTCTGGTCATTGAAATAAAATACTGGGAAACAAACGTAACTTAGGGTTAGGGGAAAGAGCATGGGGAACAATGCCTGTCTGTGTAGGCCCTTAAATACAATAGGTGTATTCTCGATTAAAGATCATGTGATTTCCAAACGCTGTACACCTCAGTGAAGATGGGTGGATACCAGCAGGTGTGTGCACTGACCTTTCTTGACCATACGTGCGGCCACAGTGTACTGAGTGGAGTCATTGGCTGCACCTTTGCCCTTTGTCTTCCAGGCATCCTCACGAATCGAAATCATCTGTTTTCTCTCCTCAATGGTCATCTGGGCCTCAATATCCTCTCCCACCTTCTGCACAGACCAGAGGAAATCAAGCAAATGACCCAATTATGAAAGAGTATTAAGTTAAAGTGCCATGTCCTACATACAAAGCAGTAAACTCGGCACAATGAGGCTGACTGTGGGCTATAATTTCAGGTTGTTAAAGTTACATACTAAACAGTTTTAAGAGTTGCATTCAAATTTAAAACGAGATCATGGAGCCAAACCAAAACGCTTCCAGACACTCTGGATCCACTGTCCAAGAGTGAGAGGACTGAATCACCTCTCATGCAGCTTCACTATAACTTCCCTCAGGAGCAATTATTCATGTAGACACAGTGTCAAACCAAGCAGATATTAAAAGATTTGAAGCACTCAAGCGTGCTAGGTGCATGTCCTTTCTAGCCTGTATAATTCACTTCATTCCACAGTAGGAGGTATGGGTTTACACTGAGTTGTACTCATGTAGTCAGAACCAACTAGGAGTCAACAGCACGCGAAGCGCTGTTCACACCAGTAGCTGCAAACCAAGCAGAAAAGATAAGACTCCTGTACATGCAGCGCATTCGAGCGTGCCAAGTGCATTAAGTCCTTACCTGACTATGATGGTCAATATACTGACACGTTTGGCCAAAGGAGATAGGAGGAGAAAAGGTGGAAGAGAAGACAGGTTCCTGAGAATGGAGAAGTTGATGGAGAAGTGAAAGAAGGGAAAGGAAAGGAGGAAATTAAAATGACAACGATGAAGATGCAGGAAGATGAAGGAGGGATGCAAAGGACAGAAGCCCAGAAAGTGGGAATGCAACATGACAACTGCTATAGCTGCTCACTATTCTTCAACTTCTAGAGCTCAAAAAAGCTAAACAACAATCATTTGTGTACAAAATATCTTAAAGGAATTACAAAAGGCTTTCAAAAGTCAAACTAAATGCTTGTGAATTAAAAAACCATGCATCACCAAATAAAAAAATGCACTGAAAATCATTAAAGGCCATCGAATACAATGTACATACAGTTAGTAACAAAGCAGCAAACTGCAAAGTCCATTTCCCTCTGGTACTTTGTAAGTTGAGACAGGCATGGCTTGTCAAACGTACAGAAAGTCACACCAGTTAAATTACCAGTGCAGTGAAATCACAGCTTAAAGGTGCATTGAGTAATAGTTTAAATAGTCTAAAAATGTAATGTATCTATATAATCCAGTAATCTATTACAGCCTTTTTAGCTTGTGACTCTTTTAAACAACACAAAGTCAACTCTCAAACACTCATCCAAGGTTATATATTGTTATGAACTGTGAGTTCATCCAAGGAAAGATGATTTGTTACCCTCTCAGATTCTTTAGATTAAAAAAATGTTTGGGGCTTGTTGTTCTGAAGCCAAAAAGCACTGAAAAAGCAGCATGAATGTGCATTCACTCTTTAAAAGAGTAAACAGAATAATGACATGAAACTACCAATGTTTCCCGGTCACTAATGGAAATTAAAATGTATTTTGACTGTGAAGGTTAATCTCAAGCATCCAGGTGGTAGATATACAGTATGGAGAAAGTAAACTCTATATTATTGAACAATTGTTTTCATTAAAACCAAATTGATGTAGATTTGATATTCTTGTAAATGAGTTAATGCGCCTTTAAGACAGAATGAGCAGAGAGCTGAAGAAAGCTTCGAAAGCTTCCAGCGTCAGCATCTTTCCAACTACCATCCCACCATTTCAGCAGCATCACAGTCTGCAAGTGACATATTCAGGAGCCTCACACACAGTCCACACAAAGCTGTGATTGGACAACACAGGTCCTACGCGAAGCTGAAGCTAGTTTAGGGTTGGTGTTCGGCTGCCGACAGATCTTACCCACAACTGCTCAGACACAGACACAGAAGAGTATTCTTGAACGACCACCCCTTCCTCCTGAGGGGTTAAACACAGGGGAAGCACTCGGTCAGAGGGGTGGGGGGGGGCACAGCCATTGTTGTTCTAATGGGTTTAGGGGTGAGACTGCCTGGAGGATTACCATCTGGGGTTTAAGCAGGCAGTTTCGCCCACAGAATACTAATATGAAGGACATGAGCTGCGTGAAAAAGTGTAAATCCTAAAATCAGACGTTCTTTACGCTTATAAATTGAATTCTAGCTTCTGTTTAAACCAATAGAGATGCATATAAATACATAAGAGATTCTTAAACCGCTCCCTTCTGTCGAATAAGCTTTCAAAGTCATTATTGAAACTTAGCCTGGAGCTTACCCAAATCTGATCTTGTAAAAAAAGGAGAATCTAGTCCCCAAACCCCTGACTGCTAATTCTACAAGCAGACTGTCCCATATGCTTCCTGGAGTTTGGGCTGGATGCTGCACTGATCTGGACCACTGGGCTCAAACAACAGATGGACTAAAGGAGGAAATGAAAGGAGCACTTAGCTAAAAAAGCGGGGACATGGCTGGCATGGTAACCAGGAAGGATGGGGGATGAAATGTGGCACTTGTGTTTACTCTTTCTACTTGGGCAAAGTCCCACAAATATTAACATAAGCTCCCATTAATATAACAGCACAGTAGCAGGTCAATAGTACAGTAACTTTCAATTCATCATTCATCATTCCGATTGGTTATGGTAAAATATAACCAGATGTATTTCAGGGATCTCTACTAAACACATCTTTACTAGGGCGTCCATTAGAGCAAACAACACAAGCTGGCAACTCTTAAATATTTCTAATGAAACCAAATGTGTCCAAATCACTTAAGTAACAGTAAAATCATGAGAACATATTCAACATTGTTACATGGAATTGTCCATTGGACTGCAGATCTCCTCCTGGGTCAATTGGGAAGATGACCTACAAACTATATTCAAATTGATTTATTTGAAAGAATGTGAAAGCAAAATGTACTGAAGTTAAGGAAAGAACAGAGGGAGAGGAGGAACGGCAACACGCGGGGCATCGTGTGCGATACTCGACTTGTTGGGACAGGTGGTACTGCTGAGCCGGCACAACTGAGAAGGGTTACAGAGTGCAAAGCCATGCCCACAGAGAGGTGGTATGTTTTCACTGACGCAGACGTGTCAAATGCAAAAACTAAAAATTCATCAGAGGCATTTAGTTTGCTGCTTGTGCTGTTTGCTCTAATGGACACTGCTGTGAGTAAAGGGCAAAGTCTGAAGTGAGATGATATGACTTATAGACCAGGTCTGATGATAATAGGGGTCAACAATCATATTGATAATAATTATAACACTCATTTCAATATAAAGAGCAGAGTTTATGTTATAAATGTGTGTTTTATGGAGTGAGGAAATGTTGTTAATGTTTCCGAACAATGTATATTGTGTGTATGCCAGTGTGGCCTTCTTTTTACTGTGGGTGTGAATATGATTTGCGATGATGAATGTCTATAATTAACGCTGCTGTGCAGATCAGACTGACCTTCTTCTGGCACGTCTGCTCTGTCTCCCATAGCTGAGCCTGCTGCTCGGTGGTCGCTACCTCCACCGCTTCCTGTTTCTTGTTGATCCTGTTCCTCCAGTCCTCCTCGCCACTCTTCTTCAGCAGTGCCACTCTGACATAAAACAAAATATGCATTTGAATAAGAGCAGAAGGCAAGTAAGCTAACCTGCCATGAAAAACAGAGAGAATACCAACCCTGATGTATACTTTCTGTTGCTGATTACAGCTCAACTCATTACAAACTCGTGCTGTGCAGCCAACACGGCTCAAACCCACTGACATTTCGTTTAGATTCTGTTCATCCAGATGTTTTCATATCTTTTTACAAGTGGAAGTTTATGGAAAATGTTTTTCCCAGCCAAGCAACTGTATCAGAATAGCCATCTAGAATTAAACCAAAATATTCTCAACAACAGAACAATGAAAAAAACGCTGTACTTTACAAAAGTTCAATAGCTTCCAACAATTTAAAGGCAATTTCTTACATTAAAAAGACACTGGTCAAGGCAGGTTCAATGATGAAGCTTAGAAGCAGTCAAATAATATCCCAGATCTTTTAGACTATCACATTTTTAAGAAGTAAATTACCAAAAGAAACAGGCAGAGTCATAATAAAAAACAATGTGAATTTTATCCCTGTGTCAGACTAGCTGCAAACAGAGCTTTGGTGTAATAGGTGTGAACCTCTTTCATTGCTTTTGTATTATGTATGTAGTAGTATTTTCATTATTTCAATAAAGGTCATACAAAAGAAATCTGTCAAGGGTGAAAAAGCAGGTCAGAAATGTCTGTTGTACAGTCAGAAAACATAGTCGACAAAAGTGTTGCTAACAGATGGCCGCGGGGTAAAAGAAAGTATGTCATCATCTCCGCAGCTTGAGTGTGGACAGGGCAGAAATGAGGGCCTTAGGAGAAGTCTGCTAAATCTCAGGGGATTTCTCCAGTCCACACAGCTCTGTTCTGGCAGGGAGGAGATAAACACTGTGGCTAAAAATGAATCTGTCTCACCTTCAAAAATGTAAAAGGGTGGAGCAAACCTATATTCTGCAAGGACAGGCAGATACCTACTGCTGCCTGATTCTGTCAAACACTGCAACTTTATGAGACACTGGCTTTTGACCCAGACAGCAAAGAATCTCTGTCAGTGTCGGATCCTTGCTGACGTCTCTGTGTTCAGCTCTCCGAATGGATCCAAGGTTGATTGGTGCCGCAGCGTTGATGGGTTTAAGGCGAAGGTTTTGTCTTATTTGACAATTTACGGCATACTCAGAGTCACTGTGATAGCGATAGTGTGTTTTTCAGTCAGTAGTTTCCACTGATCATGTTCTGACCACAATGAATGTGTGCAGTGATGCTTATTCATGGGAATTATTGGCTTGTTTGTCTCTCCTACAGCGTCTCGCATACCTTGTGCGACTGCTGAACAAACGCAGCAAAATGGCTCTATGTTTGCTCTTTGATGCCTCATGGACTATTTTTAGATCAAGGATTTGATTTGATTTAAATGTTATAGTTACAATGATTTTGCAGAGCGTCAAATGTTAACATGTGTTCTCCACACCCCATTCGTCTGCCCAGTGGAAGATCAAGTTAGACAGTGGGTCTCCTGTGTCAAGCTGAGCCATGAGGTAGCAGGACAAGGACCCAATTGCAGACAGGCAGCTCCAGGAAATCCAAGGTATTTATTAACAAACACGACGACCAAAAAACCAAAAACAGGGAACCGTACAAACCGTAGGAAGGTAGGTAGTAGACAAAAACGAACACATCCGGACTGACACCGAC